>JAECUM010044225.1:0-48731 GCA_016617855.1 Megalonaias nervosa | reverse complement strand
TATCGGATGTCTAGTTGATATGTAGGATTTGGAAATGAGTTTCATGTTTAAAAGACATTCATGCAGATATACAGACGAACAAACTATACAGTCAAACATGTGAATAAAGAAATATAAAAAGAAAGAGAGGCAAAATAGAGATAATGATAAAACGAGACAGACAAAGAAGACGGAGAGGCGGAGAGGAGAAGAAAGAGAAAGAAGTGATACGTAAGTAGAGACAAAACAGGAACAGAGTACATCAACTCCATTTAATATGAGTTCATTAGTATATCACGTTCGATATAGTAAGAAACGTTTTCTTTCAACAATTAGAAAGCAAGCTAGAGGTACGTTATCTTGTCAATATAATTATTTATAATAATAATTCCTTTTTGACTTGTTTTGACAACGTTTTAGCTTCACATCCGCGTTAATGTAAACACTCTCGTACGACAAACAATGTACACATTAATCTACTGCCGTCGATGTGCGTCAGGGTGCGTTTCTTAAACGGTTCCGATTTTAATGTCTTTCACCAAGCAGTTTAACAGAATGTGCTAACTGACTGACAGACTTACGAACGGACTGATATACAACGGGTTTCACAATATAACCTACGCGGGTGTAAATATTGCCGAAACACGTTTCTTGACGTATATGGCGAGCATCAAATTTAATATTCAGTAAAGAACAAACGGTGATGCACGATATACAGACCATCAGAAACATAATTAAATGGCATCTTTTCCAACTACATCATCGCAGGAAGGAACACATAACATGTATTTCACATTTATTTTTTCAAATATTTTCTTGATAGACATACACACATACGTATGTACATGCATAAATATATAGACATACATGCATACATGACTATGTACAGAAAACACAAAAACACGGATCCAAATATAGAGAATGACAGAAAGAGTGGAAACGGGAATAAAATCACATTTTCGTACAGATGATCATGTTCGTCGCTAAGCAGTCAACACATTTTTTTGAAGTTTTCACAGAAGCATGTGCTACCACCTGCACGATAACTGTGATGTGATGTGATGTGATTTGAATTTTTAACGTAGCTTTAACAATTTTTCAGTCATATCGCTACGATGTCTGCAGTGTGGCAGTTTATAGTGATGTCTAGCACTGGAGCATCATGCCGCAGACATGTAGCATGATGTCCCACCCAGTCACATTATCCTGACACCAGGCCGACCAGTCCTAACACTAACCTCTTAATGCTGAGCGCCAAGCAAGGCAGCTGTTAGTACCATTTTTGTCAGTCTTTGGTATGACTCGGCCGGGGATCAAACCCATGACCTCCCGCATCCGAGGCGGACGCTCTAACCACTAGGCCACCGGAGCGGTTTGACGATAGTTTGTATAAAGTATGCAGCGTTCAAGATTTGTAACAACGATGTACTTGATATAACGCATGAAAATTGGACTCTATCCAGAATATTGACTTAAAGAATTATATGTGCCATGTAGTTGATGAAACATTTACAAGAGGACGACCTATATCTATCTCTCTTACTTTATAAATCAACGGAAACACGTACAAATAGACAATGAGGAAGCAAAGCTGATTTGGACTGAGTGAATTCATGTGTATATTGACTTACGCCGCATATGTAAAAAACACGTATTTCACTTTTCATTTTATACGTAATTCGCTTATTTTGATTAAATATCGTTCATATTATCTTGTGCAAAATTCGTATTTAAGCCAACACAAACATTGCAGTCTTTCGGAAAGTTAAGTTAATGACAGTTACGTTGTGAAGGATAATCACGATTAGTCAGCATATCGCAAGCCGTTCACGGACTCTGCCGGACACAACATACCTTCAGCCGGTTATGCATTACGATAAACTGACGGATGAAGAAACATGAATCGATGAACTGGATAAAGGAGGTTGTCTTGAGATAAGCTACCGGAAAGATTTCTCACATACCCACATTGGCCGAGCTCGAGGCTCGAACCCACCCAGACAGAGGTGAGATGGCAGTGATCCGTAGCGGAGAGCGCTTTAGACCACTCGGCCACTCGGGGCCACCACGAAATTTGTAATGTGTCACTTAAAGCTAAAGCTCTCTCTCTCTCTCTCTCTCTCTCTCTCTCTCACACACACACACACACACACACACACACACACACAAACACACACACACTACTGCTCCTACTACTGGTGTTATACTTCTATCATAAATCTGTCAGTGTGTCAGCTTTTTTTTTTACGGCTGGCGCATTTCGTGAGTACTTGAATAAGAAATTTATCGAAGCCTTTATCTACCTTCACGTGAATTATTTTGTCTCTCTCCTTCCTTATTTGTCTGTCTCTTTCCAGTCTGCATGATAATTACAGGCACGTAAATGAAAGTAGCATAAGCACACGTAAGTATCTGTAACCCTTAGCGCATTATATCTTTCCCCTACCCCACAACGCACATACAAAACCTACCTAGCAAACAAACAGAAGACGCAAACGTACATATTTTATACCATCTTATATAACTTCCTCAAAGTCTGTAGTCTATATGTAGTTTAATATATACAGTATCATAACAAGGGCTTGCTGGTAGCTTCTCGTGGGTCGGTGGTTCTTTCCGGGTTCTCCAGGGTTCTTCCTCCACCATTAATACTGGCCGCCATGTATAGCCTATGTTGTCCTGAAAAATGGCGTTAAACCCTATAACAACAAAAACAACAACAACAACAATATCATAACAAGGGGGTGTAATATCGATAATGAATTCAAAGGTAAACACGGTCATGGTGAACAAGTAGGTACATTGATAAAGGTGTGCATATACGGTCAGCACTGGTACTAGGTTTGTACAATAGGTTATAAGACAAGATCAGATATAAGCAATTGTACATACTGAGTAGATGGAAATACCACCAAGTAAGCCGCTATCCGCTATCCACAGGACATATTCATGTCACTCGAGACATTTAATCGCATCAGAGCATGTATTTCGCTTGCTTGTGTTAGTATCGCTTTACTTAACGTAGCCCATTGCCCCATAGCCCAGTTCAATAATATGATTTACCTCCCTTAAAGAGTAGATGCAGAGTTATCATTCGTCAAAAATGAGTCATGGGCCTCTCGGATAAATACATGTAATATTATGCATAAAAAGTAGCATAAAAATGTTAAAGCTCTTGTCACGAACTCCCATACACCCAGTCAGATACTTGAGGATGAATGTTTAGGACTGGTGACAAACACTCAAAGAACGAATTAGAAAATAAGACGAAATAATATAACATTTATTAACATATGACAGTAATATTGCACACATTCACACATTTCCACTAGCACTACCTCTCACGATGATAATGTAATGAGTAATGAAGTAATAAGATTAATGAAAACTAAGTTCAGTCCTATTATTCAGTTCTCTTTTCTTTTTCTCTTTTGTGTTGTTTTTTTTTTTTCTCAGTGTAACTGGAACTTATCAATTTCCAATTTTCCTACATGAATCTTGATCCGTAGCAGCCGGGGAGGGGAGTAGGCTGGGGAACCGACACACACACACATACACACACACCTCTCTTGGGGGCGACTCTGAGGCCAGCAAAAAAACAACAAAAAAACAAAAAAACAATATCAGCGTAGAAAGGGCCCGCGGCCATAAAACGGCCTTGTCATATACACCCATCACACCCTACATGCATGTTGATTCTTTCAAGGGGTGCTATGCTTGTCTAGCTTTAGGCCCGCGCGCTCTCTTGATACGCAAACTAAAATTCGTATAAAAACTAGGGAGGTCACGCGGGCGGGGTCATAAAATCTGTGTGTGTGGGTGTGCAATTAAATCGTTGTTTTAAAAATAATATTGAGTGATTCTGCGTTAACTATGGAATAGCATGCACATAAATTAGCTCGACAAAGACTTGAGGCAAACAAGATATATCCACCCGTCCGTGATTCTGTCAAACTACAACAGCGTCAGGAAAGTCAAGTGGAATTTACAGAAGGTATTAGAGCAGTTATTTAAACCTAATGTCGAACCAACCCGAAACAATTTACAGCAATTGAGATCAGACAAAAAGCTCTTAAGACATTACCTTATGATATTGCTGATGATCTTCAACCCGCTCAACCACCACCCCAGCAACTTCTTCAACAACACCGCAAAGTTCAGACACAGCCACCACCTAAAGTAAGAACTAACATAATAGATAAATTTACTGAATAATGTATTGCAGCTATCAAAATCCAAACCAAATACTTGATAATGCTGCATTTGGACACAGTCTTAGAGATCAACATGCAAAACCCGAACATGTTTATAGTCTAAAATCTGCCAATTGGGTCAGAGATGTATATCGCGTTTCTGTGAATATTCAGAAAGCCAGAAAAGAAGACAATAATTTTGAAATCTTTAACCAAGCAGTAGATGAATCTATTGAATAACACAACAAGAAATGGGATACAAACGGGAAGAAATGAAGAGTTAACTTGAAAAATCATCAGAAGAAAGGAGAAAATCAGGCTTAAAACTAGATCTGGAACAAGGAAAGAAAAAGAAGTTGAGTCAAAATCGCTCCAGCAGACCGCTCCGGAACTGCAATGAAAATCATATAACGAAACTCCATCTGAAGAAAGAATCGGAGAAGGGCTAACCTGTCCTGGTCGTAAAATGCAAGGTGGCGACGTAATTTCTGAACCGGCGGCGATTCGCGATAAACTTTGTCCCAATAACGTCCTCGTTGATGTTGATCGACAGAAATTCTGATTGGCGGAAGACGAGCCGGCGATAATTCCCCCAAAATTATCAATGAAGCAACTGCGATTTGTCAGCGTTTATACACAAATGGCATAATGGACAGCAGCATTTACTGGGCACTTATCGATGAGATTATTGATATTACTACAGCGATTGATCAATTAGATCAGTGATAACAAAATAACTTAATCATACTCAATGCCTGTAATGGTCAGGGAGATAAATTCACGTTTACTAACATATAAAGTTATTTACGGAGATGGATTTGGTGATGTTTTTCAAGGTCTATTCAGAACGGTTGCCCCAAAAGCGATTCCGATTGCAAAACACTTAGGAATGAAAGCCATCGACGTTGTTCGTCACAAAGCTATTGGTACCGTTGGTGATGTTGCTGGTAAAGCATTCTCAGCAGTCAGAGACAGACTCGCACCACTAATACGACGAAAAGCGTGGCTATTAAAACTGCCAGCACCAAAGTGATGTCAGCAAGTGTCAGTAAAATAATAAATCAAGCTGCAAATGAACGACTGAAAGAATTAGCTGGCGTGCCGTCACTGACAAAACAAAAAACTGCTTAGAGAGAAAAATATAACCGCAAGTCTGATAGCTGGAAGTGGTCAGACTCGACGTCGTTTTAAACAACAAAGAATATAATAAAATGTTTAAGCGTGTATCTGATCCTGCATTGGACATGGACTCTGAATCAGTGTGTAATTATCAGTATTATTCTTATGATGCGCGTGTACCTGACGCACGTGGACTAATCGAACCGCAAGTCCAAGGTACAAGCAGATATTTCTTGCCCGCTGAGGTATTCATTGAGATAGAAGGGTAACTTTTGAAAGCAGATACCACAGCATACAGAATTGGAGATTGAGTTGGTTTTGTTAAAAATAGTGTTACTGCATTTTATTAGCAGTGCCAAATATATGATTGATGGAAAGAATATTGAAACATGTTTTTTAAATGTTGACGTTGCTACGACGATACTGGGTCTGGCAAGATATTCCGATGATTATTCACGATCCTTCAATGATGTTCGCCAAAGGTACCGAGAACCGTAACAACAATGAATGAAATACCACTGGAACTGGTGTCGCATCGATGAATAAAAATTTCAATCAGGGATTAGCAGCACATCGGTCGATGTTACATATTGATGACGAATTTGCATGTGCAATTCCACTATCGTATGTATTTGACTTGTGCAGAAATGTTAGAAAAGTTATTTTCGGTGCTAAACACACTGTTGTACTTGTTCGAAGAGCCACCGACAAGGATGCAATCTGTCGTCCCGGTGGAGTTGATGCTGGTAAGGTGAGTCTGACTAAACTTTCATTGTGGATGCCAGCAATGACACTATCGCTGACTGAAGAACGACGACTGCTATCTTTTATGGATAACGGAGGCAAATCAAAGTTGTCATGGTTGGTTGATGATGACCACAGATTGTATTCAAGGAAATATTGCTGATGTATTCACATGGCAGATAGCATCACAGCAGGGAGGTTCAGCACCACGATCTATATTCATATATTTTCAGGATAACGCTCAAGATGATTCACAGATGCGAAACCTAATAGTGTTTGACACGCTCGGGGACAGTGAAGTTTCTCTGAGAATAAATGGACATCAAAAACCATCCGAAGAAGTGTTATTGGAATTTGAGAACAATCATGTCGGACGTGCTTATCATCGTTTGATGACATTTATGGGGCGGGATCAGTATTTTGATTCTAGTCTGCAGACACACTGCTGAGGTCACAGTGTTCAGCTCTACAAAATTTAGGATATTTACGACATATCCATGGCGTCATTCAACCCATGAATTTTCTGGAACCGTGTCAATCGTGCTACATAAAAGTACAGAAGAAATATTTGTATCGGATCCGGCAGATAAAAAATTTAATAATAAAGACGATGTCTTGGTGGTGTTGCAAAAACACCACAAGTGATTATTTAGTACCTGATATAATTCTAAATAATGCCATACAATCGAACAGATATAATCAGGCATGTGCGTGGTAGGCATCACTGAAAACATCATCGACGAGATTACCTTTAAACAAAAGAAAAAATATAGCAGACGCGTCATCATCATAGACAACATTGCATATGCGGTGTCCACTGTAGTCCCTGGAGCAACAACGTTAATCGGTACAATATCACCAACGTACCTGATGTCTTTAGCAATAGGAATTGATTTTTCGGCTTGTGTCGACGTTGCTGATATTCTTAATATTATTGGGAAAAAAATATCAACATGCTCGAGTAAGACATTACATGAACATACATAAATGCTCTCGACGACAGCAAATTCACATAGAGCTATATAATCGCTGATATCTTGGCTGAACGACGGTGAAATATCAGATGATGAATTTGTTGCAATCAGTTATATTTATCATGACGCGTGCAAGTCCTTGAAAACGACACAGTCGCCATAGATATAAATAATAATGACCTCATAAATAACTACACAACTGGAAGAGGTTATTGCTAATACAACTTCTTCGACGAACAAGATGATGTCAGCGACGTCAACTTAGCCGGAATTCGATATTAGTTTTCCCACCCCGGTAAGAAGGTCCAATGGTCGGTCACTTGAGATTGCACAGACACAATTATGAGTTTATCATAGTTGGCCAAATATCAGACCAAAATCGTTTGGTGGATTACAAGCTAACAGTTTACTGGTATTCGCGTCTTGCCATAATAACAAAAACAAACAACGATATAACCATTCTAAATAAACAAATAAGATACGTTATGTTATATTTTTCGACACCTATTTTATATTATTTCCGATAATTTATGTTACATTTCTTTCGGTAAACTGCGGACGTGAGGGGAGTGCGTTTGCACCGGCTCCACATATGGGATGCTTCAAGAGGGAGATTTGCATCGGAATGTTTGCTTTGGAATGCCTTGCATAAGAATGTTCACATTCTTCCACTAGCTGCTTTACCTGCCTGTCATTGCTTGCTGCTTTTAATTCTGCCTCTAATGTGTATCTACCCACCCACCACGTCTTTCTTGCAATATTTCAAAATCCTATTTGATTTGTTTCAGGATCAATTTGATGCACGAGTGGTATACCATCCTTGTATAATTATTCAATCTCCAAAATAATCGCATTAACATTTGTTTGATTCATTATATAATATTTTTTTTTTTTTTAAAGAAGCGATTCATGAATCACCAAGAGGAGATGGTCGTGCTCGTGTGTTGCCCATTATTGGTATTTTCTGGGATTTATATTAGACGACACTGCCACTTTAAGCTGCTGATGTTTCATATATTATTTACGGCCAACAGGCATCTGTGCTGATCAATGTTAATTTGTGCGAGCACACTATCCCAGCGAAAACTCTAAGGTGTCAAACGACATCCTTGCAGGTTCAGAGGATGATCAAAGCGACCTGACCATCCCAGAGATTATGTCTCTCTAGGTCAAGTAAGTAATATCAATCAAGGTTTTCTTTAAGATTATCGTTGAGCAAGATGATTTGTTGGGTTCGATTATCCGAGATAATATGTTGACATATATTAATAAACTCTATTACAAATTGTCTCGTTATGCAGCTGTTGTTTATGCTATTTATTTAATGAATAATCCGAACGTAAATGTTCTTATGCCAATTCGGGGCGCTGCCGTCCCTCAACCGCGTAGCTCGGAGGGGCACAACATTTTACGAACTCAAAACGGGAACATGGATTAACAGAATTACGGCGCTGAAAAATAATAATGAGCCAAAGCGTTTAGAGAATGCAGCCAGAATCGAAGACGATTCAAGGTTTAAAAAAAATTAAAATTTGCCATACTAGTACAAACAATAACTAATGACGTACGATTCCGGCAATTATAGAACGAAAGGCGCCCTGATAGTAATAGTTGACCAAAATGCTCACGCATGGACTGCAAACATAACAAACCGGTCTGAGTGCGATAATAATCAACCTCAGGCAATTTACATGGCTAAAGTCCTGGGTACTGTCACGAAAAAATTAGCTGGTTTTGGTTGATGACAAACAAACAAAAAATGAACGCGAATGTAACACAATAATGTCATGGCAATATTTTATTAATGACCCGCTGTAGACCGAATGGGCCTTACACAGGAAAATGTCATGCTGACATGTTTTGAATGTAACCGACGTGGGTAAGCTAGCGCCCTTATTCTCTATCGAATCCACGCTGGTGGTAATTGTGTATTTTCAGGAATTACCTGCAATTGTTGGCAGACAAATCCACGTGGAGGAGCCAACGAATGTAGTGTGTAAATTGCAGGCGTACCAGTAGATATTACCACAGTGGAAATGTTATTCGTGGTTACGCTCCAGATAGGATCAGTTACTTTTTTGCCGCCTTCAAGTTCAGTAGGTTCATATAAATACCTGATTGGTATGGTGCTACCCAGTTCTGGTTTCTATGAAACCTGGGGTCGCTTAGCCTGTATGCGTTCCTTGGCGATTGCATCGATGGGTTTCATAGAAATTCCACTCGTGATTTCGTTGCTTAATGCTATCATGCTTAGCAGTCTTGCAACCCATTCACGAGATTGAGCGTCCGTGCTGGGACGTTCCTTCATCAGTAATTCCTGAGCATACTGTTGTCCAAACAATTGGACAGCAAGTGTTCGATTAAATAGTTCAACGATTGTCTGGTCACGATGTATTGCGGTGTGTCTAAGTATGATTTTATTATTATGTTTCTGCATTAAGGATGATACTGCACCAAACCTTTCTTTGCCAGCATCAGCCTGTAGCAATCGTGGCCAATATAGTCAAGACCCGCTAGCGGATCCACCTCCACGCTGATAAATTCGTTCAAACGCGGCTGCGACGCCAGTTGCTGTTTTAGTTCATAATGGTTCCGCTTTGTATCTATTTGCTACACTGACGACCGTCAGGGCGTATTTGTATGTGCGTGTGCGCACCTTTTCGTGGGGCAAAAACAAGATATCTGCCTGATGAACCTCGTTGGGAGTGCTGACATCAAGTCATCCATATTGAATCGTTTTAGGTGGCGGTAGATAGATTTGCCATATTGCTGTCGGAACAACAAATCTGCGGCAACATTACGCTTGACACCTGCTGCATTAGAGAGTTTGCTAATCGCCGCTGTTCCCTTCCAGTATCCTTTTGGATTATAATAAATCGATTCTTTATTAGTTATCTGACTATTAATTGCCAGCTAGACTCCAACCGCTAGTTTAACGCTCATCGCCGTTCTGATCAACCAGTTAGAAAGAGACTAACTCATATTTTTATTTTTTATCGAATTCAGCGTGTGAAACTTGACATCAGCGATATGTCGTTGTTGCAAATCTTTATTTTTTATATGCGACGTCATGAGCATGGCACGCTTGATCAATCACATTCACTTGGAAATTCGCCAACTTTTGGTCAGTTTCCCTCGTCGAGTCTGATATCACGTCGGGTTTCAGGCTCACAATAATTATATCCAAAATGTCTTTCACCAGGATACCTAGTTCACTGAGTTCCTGGTACTTTCGCCACGGAAATATCACCACCTGGTGTCCGCGGACCGTAATGTCCCTACGACACAAACTCATATTTTTTGCCGCATTTTACGCACGTACCAGTAAGTGCTCGCCTACGATTCTTTCTCCCTGTTGTCTTTAATTCACTGCTATCAGTGACCATCTTGTTTTGAACACAATATTGACTCATGATTATAAATAATAATAGATTTCTACAACATGAACATGATTGACATTTCATCGACAAAAGAACAAGCACCCGTCAAGCATTATCCAGCGTTACCAAATTCTGTTCGAGCCATTATGATTGACCCGTCTGCTGCTGGTAAATCTCAGTTGCTACTCAACATAATAATGAAATAGTACAAATGGGACAAACTTTACGTGGCAGCACCATTCGCGAATAACCAGCGATATTACATTGTCCTTCAGGAATTCAAAGACGCTGGCCATAACTATGCATTTTACATAGTAAATCGCTGTTAGAGAATGTTTGAATATGCTTTATCCATCTCCATGTCGGCTTGATCAACTACCAGTTTAAAAGCTTAAAACAAAATACGGTCAGAATTATTTGCACAATCTTGCAAAGGCAAGCGAGATCATCTTCATATGAGAAAGAGGAGGTAGGTCTTTCTTCAACTGACATACCTAAAATACGAGCTATCAAATACAATGGAACAATTGTCTTGGTACAGAGTAGTGAAGTTTCACATTCCAATCAAAATGAAACTTTAAAAAAGCATAAAAACATGGATTTTCCTTTCTTTTGATTCCTGCTGAATGGACTAATCTAAAGCATATATCACTTAGTCACAGAAATAACGCGATTACGTTATATCGGCCGACACACAAAAATACTATTATTACATTACTTAGCACAGGTTGTATTTCGAAAAGTGTTGGAATTACAATATGGTAGATGACGTCATTGCATAAATATACTGTTGACATTTATATTATTTCAAATACATTTTTTTGGGGCACTTTTAATGAAGATAGCATGTACTAAACAGCTGTTAGCTTCCAATGTCTGACTAACTGAAAGTTTAATTCAGACAGGTAGACTAGATATAGGTAGACTAGATACATGTAGATTAGATACAGGTAGATTAGATACAGGCAGATTAGATACAGGTAGACTAAATACAGGTAGATTAGATACAGGTAGATTAGATACAGGTAGATTAGACACAGGTAGATTAGATACAGGTAGACTAGATACATGTAGATTAGATACAGGTAGATTAGATACAGGTAGACTAGATACAGGTAGATTAGATACAGGTAGATTAGATACAGGTAAATTAGATACAGGTAGATTAGATACAGGTAGACTAGATACATGTAGATTAGATACAGGTAGATTAGATACAGGTAGACTAGATACAGGTAGATTAGATACAGGTAGACTAGATACAGGTAGATTAGATACAGGTAAATTAGATACAGGTAGATTAGATACAGGTAGACTAGATACAGGTAGATTAGATACAGGTAGATTAGATACAGGTAGACTAGATACAGGTAGATTAGATACAGGTAGACTAGATACAGGTAGATTAGATACAGGTAGACTAGATACAGGTAGATTAGACACAGGTAGATTAGATACAGGTAGATTAGATACAAATTAGATACAGGTAGACTAGATACAGGTAGATTAGATACAGGTAGACTAGATACAGGTAGATTAGATACACTAGAGCTTATTATCTGAGGACACTAGAACGTTTGGGTTTGTTTGTTTGTTTTTTTTTTTGCTATTTTGTTTTGTTATACCATGTCAATAAAACATATTAGCTTCTTCTTATACCACTGCCATTGGCCAATGCCTTGGGTGAGTTATGGGAAAGAAAATTTACAATACCGGAAACAAGGTGGGAGCAAAAACTGGCATGGTCGTACAAATGGACTAAAGTATATAAAATGTATTGTATTAAATCTGAGCTATGATTATTCAGTAGGCATTGACTTGATTTGGCTGAAATGTTGAACTTAAGTTGTCTTTTTTTAAAAAAGATTTTCCTGTATACGATAAAAATAAATGTAAATAGTGGATCTATTAACATTTTCTTTTTCTTCCAGTTCTACGACATTTTTAAATGGCTACTGTTAAAGAAACAAGTGTGGATTTTCTTTCCTCCCATTTGTCTATTATATGCTACATTTTTCACTGTTATCTCAAATCGCCTTTTTTAGTTTCTTTGTTACTTTTATTCACTTCGCTGAGGTATCTTTTCGGCTTTTGTTGAAACATTCAAGTTTGATTACACCTGATCTATGTCAGTATGATTACTAATATTGTATTTCTCCTCCATCTCTTTCTTGGTCGGTTTGTCTGTCAATGTTAGCATGATAGGTCCAGAGGCATTGTCGCGTACCACAGGTGAAAATCCGCTAAGCTTGTTTTTCACGAAGTTCCACCAGTAGCTTGCGAGAATTGTCAATTGAGAGAGAGAGAGAGAGAGAGAGAGAGAGAGAGAGAGAGAGAGAGAATTCACTGACTGAAAAGTGACAGTCTGACTGACCTATCAATAGAGAAGGGGTGGGTACTGACCAAAAAATTAATTTTATTGCCAATCCCCTGTTTCTCTGTTGGTCGGTTAGTCTGCTAGTTTACCATCAGAAATCCAGACAGAAATACAGAGACAGAGAGTGATCTGGATAAACTGAAAGAAAACTAACATGATGACTGACCAACGAACACTGTGAGAGAGAACGAAAGTGGGATTGAGGCCTTCAGGCATGTTAATATTTAAAAATGACATGTGCTTAGACCCTTACTATAAGTTAAAAATGCAAAAGAAAAACAAACAAATCATTAAATAGGTTGCAGTATGTGTGTGCTGCACAATCAAAGAATGAACAGTACGGCCGTCTCGCCTCGACCGTACAGCATTAGTATCGTGTAACACTATAGAAAAATCCCATGGAAAGTGTACATGAACCTGTTATGTATAACTATAATCTAATAACGTCTATAGTGTTTATTATGAATATGTGTGTTTGTGGCAGAAAGAAAGGCTTTCTATTGTATTGTATATATATATATATATATATATATATATATATATATATATATATATATATATATATATATATATATGTTTTGTGCAATACACCATTATATGTTTTTTAATATGTTTTTACATTTTACTGGATCACTTTAGGATGGTATATTCATGATGCTTTGTATATCTTGATTTCACAAGGTTTACGTTATTTTCTTGGTGAATGGATGCATACAGAGCAAAATTATAATCTGTACTATTTGAAGTCTGTCACCAAACCCATTTCTCCAGGGCTTTCATTCAAATAATCAATTGTCTTTCATCTAGTTTTCTTTGAACTCTGCCGCAATTATGTTACACCTCAGACACTATCTTTATCAACTCCATCATGTCTGAAACATGATGTTATGTGTTTAACGCCATATTTCAGCACATAGTAGGCTATACATGGAGGCTAGTTTATTCGTTGCAGGAAGAATCCAGGGAAGTATCACGGGTAGCTACTAACAAATTTGTCACACACTAACGTTGGTCTATTCGAGAATTTAACCCAAGCGAAAAGAGGCGAGATGTCAGTAATCAGTAAAGGCGAGCGCCTTAAATTTCTCGCCCACCCTGGGTCCCCATGGTTAAACGATTTGAATAGGTAGTTGCTTCCTCTAAATATTAATAAAATAGCAATTGTTCTGCCAGCAACTACTCATGCGGCAGCCATTATTGTATCTATGAGTAATAGCTTTTGATACTGTTACCAGTGTGTAATTTTACTTCAAATTGATCTGAGTTACGCGAACGCTTATGGAATATATAATATGAACCAATTTCCAACAGGAGTAAATTTAAAGGACTTGAGGTCAGAGTTCTTTAATGACAATAATGAAATTGTAACTACGTTACGTTAACGCGAACATAAATCAGTACATTAAAGTACACATTATTAACCTAGTACATGAGTATACACCCAGGTATTTGTTTAGTTCTCTCCTCAGAACCATTTTTGAATAAATTTCATATCATGATATTCTATATCTGTAAAAAAACAAGGCAGTACTATCTACACCCGTTTCCGTGTTTAATTCAGTTTCTAATACCTCTGTATGTTCCCTTAATTAGGTTATTTCTTGTGTTATATATATATATATATATATATATATATATATAATATATATATATAATATATATATATATATATATATATATATATATATATATATATATAATGTTTTATGAGTGCTGGAAATTTATCCGTGAATTAGAATATAAATTTTGGCATACCTGACCATTTTCATTTACGTGTTTAGTATATTCTGGAAGCGAACTTGTAGACAATATTTTTGAATTTTCCACTTCGTGCAATCAACAACTAATTGCTAGAATAATTTTATCTACTCGGTTTAGAATGCATCTATCTGGTGCAAACATTTATTATAAATCGTTGAAATATTTTATCGTTTGCTTAGTTCCTTGTCTAATACATCAACACTGTCTTGTACCCACTGATATTAGCAACTTCTTCTTTTAAAATAGATTCGTTTGTAGCCGTCCTCGATTAACGAACATCAGTATTTGGTTTGTTGTAAAATACATGAAAAATAACATATAGTATACTTTTATAATTGTTACAAGCCAGGGGTCTTTGCTTGACCGAGCGGTGTCAAACCATGGCGCGATTCCCGCTAGAAGTCATATGTTTACCCCAAATTTCCAAAGACTTCTATACAACTTCAGTTGTAAGTTAGACAGCCAGACGTGTCCATTCTATACATAAATTCTACTCTAATCAATGTAAAACCACAGATTTCTCAACTTGCCAAATATCTATCAACCGCACGTTTGCATAGTTTCCCTTCATCAGCTTTCCGTACCGTCAGCAGTTCACGCCGTAGAAACTCTAAAACTATCCCCTAACTCAGGGAACTATTTTAACTACGCCACCTTAGGCCAGTCAATCCATGGTTCCAAGGCACATTGCGCCAATACAACTACATCACATTTGCCACCATGGCGACATAAACGGTATCTGCAGAGTCCCTTCTTGTTTATTCCATTGTGTAATTTACCGGTTTCCTACCGTAAATACTGCCACTGCAGTCACAACACCAAGGTACACTACTAGATTTTATTAGGGACTACATTATGACAGGGACAGTCATGCGGTTTGGGTCTGAATACACTACTAATTGACCATGGCATCATGGAAACTCACTAACACTTTCTCTCCGTGACGTTTGCTCCTAGTAATTCCTTAAACGGGGCGCTAAAACCAAATGCGCATCTCCAAAATTTATTACATAATCTTATCGATCAGATTAATAACAGATACATGGTAAGTTGTTTTTAACAAATATTTATTTATCCTCATTCTTTGCCATTATGTTCGTTGAATAATTTTGTCTGACAGTGTATCATTGTTAGTAAAAAGGGTCGACAGGAATAAAAAAAAAACATCAGCAGTAAATTTATCATGAAACATTAAGCCCAGCTCTTACTACTGCCCAAATTATGTTCTGAAAAACTCTATTAAGCTTTACAATCTCTCGTTTGCAAAGCAGAATTCAGTACATCGGGACTAAAGATAGCTACATTTCTGATCTAAACTTGAAACTAGACGAAACCATCCAAGACTAGTATCCTAAGATGGCATATTATGGTGCAGTAATGTGTCTAAGATACCGTGTACAAGAGGTACAATATAAAAGTAGCCCTCCCCCACCCCCACCCCACCCCCAAAAAACGACATGAGCTGTCAATTACCTGTACATAAATATTAGATGTGAGAGTTAAAAGTGCCAATTGCGTAACTGAGGGATTCGGTAGGGATGTTGAGTCCTTTTATTCGCCTAGTGCTGGCTAGTTTGTTTGACCATCTGAATGTTCAAAATTACCATTTTCTACAGAGCCGCACTACGTCCTCCGTTTCTAAGAGGTTTGTTCTTTTTAGGTCTCAAGAACCCCTGTGTTACTCCACTAGTAGCTGCTGTTGTGAAAAGGACTTTTTGTAAAATTAACTGTACAATTCATGCCATATTTTCACTATGGACGTTTTAGGAAAACACTGTTATGAAGACTTCTCAGAACCAATTCACTGGTATAATGCAATTAGGTAGGTATACTTGCATTGATTTAAATGACATGATAAGACTCTTTATGCCATCTCCAATTTTACAGACTTTGTCAGTTCACTTTTGTTCTGTTTTAATTTTAGGGATTTACGGACTTCATCTCTCTGGGCTGAAGTTGATGATACGTATGTCAAAGATGCAAATCGTGCTTAAGTCAGATTCATATTTTACACTCGCCAGGTTGGGGGAATACATCAATAGCAACTTCTTACGAAAACAAAAACCTTTGAATATGGATGTAGATTTTCTCAGGAAAAATACCTCTCTCTCTCTCTCTCTCTCTCTCTCTCTCTCTCTCTCTCTCTATATATATATATATATATATATATATATATATATATATATATATATATATATATATATATATATATATATATATTTAGTTATCAGATTCTTGCTGTTAGTAGTGACAGTTGGCCAGAATATTAATCCCAACATTCTGGATATTTGATTCCAGAGACTGTCAACAGGTCCGGTTCTGTTGTTTATCTTCCCATGGCTAACTGAGCCTGGACCAGTTCATGCCCTTGGATAAGGCACAAATGTTAAATGAATTAAAATCCCTTATCTCTAACCCTTACTAAAACAAGAGCAGAGTGGGAGAGCAGGCAGTTATGTAGCTGGGCTTGGTACTGTAAGCAACACTGGTTTTGGTTTTTGTGAAGATTTTAGCTTTATTTTACATAAAGTTGTAGGACCTTTACTTGGTGTTTGTGTGTCTTTTGAACCCGAATGTAACATTTTGATGGCCGCGGTACAGATTCCAATAATTCTGTGTGAATGATTTGGAATTGTTCAATACTTTGGGATCGTATTCGACAATTCTGAAAGCTGTGAATTCAGCAAATCTGTGTGTGATATTAACAGTGGCTGGTTGTACCGTGTGTATAACGTACAGTTGTTGATTGCTAAGTGCAAAGTGTGTATCACTGTAACGAGTGTACACGTTTAAGCCCAGAAACTCGTAGATAAGAAAAGCTAGTTCCGTGACTGCAAATACAGTGATAGAACTTACAGTAAGTACATATAGTTTGTCAGTATGTCGGTTGCTGATGCCATCGAAGTTGAGGGAGCAATTATTGCTTCAGGACGACCACGAAGAAAAGCGGCAGCACAGAATTTGATGGAATTTACGGATACTGAGATTCCGGAGTATGAAGAAGAACTTAACCTTGAGCACAAGGAAACAAAGCGAAAACCTAGTACAAAGAAGAATGAAAGAGAATTGGTGTTAAGACAGAAGAAGTTTGAATGGGAAATGGAAAGAGATAAATTACAATTAAAAATGAAGCGTTTGGAAATTGAGTTAGAAAGAGTAAAACATCAAGAAAAGGCGACGGAAAAAACATCTTCAATGCGATTTAAGGCAAAGCTTCAGGCATATGACCATGAACGAAGAGAAGATATTTTACCTTTCCTAGCAGAGTTTTAATCAATTGCAAAGCATTCTAGGTGGTCTGACGAGTTGAAAGTATTACAGCTAAGAACTCTTTTGACAGGTGAGGCTAGATATGTTGCAACTCAAGCTTGTGGGGATTAACTGAACTCAGGAAAGGACTGATTTATCGCTTTGGAAAGAGACCGCATGAATATTTCACTACGTTGGTGAGCATGAAGAAAGAAAACATCGAGACGTATCGTGGTCTGATATCCAGGATTGATCATCACATAAAGCGTTTCTCGGACGACCGTGACCCAGTTATTTGTCTTCGTGAGCAATTTTTCTTGAAAGCCTTGCCACAAGATCAGACACAGTGGATTGTGAAGAACAAGGACTCTAGTCCAGTTGTAGAAGCTGCAGAAGATTATATTCCCACCAATGTACAACGGCAAGGGTAGAAGAATAAGTTTCGTCTGAATATAAATGTAAACAGTAACAAGACGAATATTCAGAACTTACAGCAGCAAGCGAAACTAATATCGACGATTGACCAGTCCAAACATAAGAATAGGCAATGTTATCAATGCAAGCAATGGGGACATATTGCAAGGTATTGTCCAACAGATGATATGAAACATCGCGGTAACCCAGCAACTTGTTTTGTTAAGCCAACAATTGGGGTAAGGCTTTTTTCGGAAACAGGATGTGTACATGGGCGCTAGATCATATTTGTGAAGGACACTGGCTCAGATATGACCTTACTAAGAGAAGATTTCGTTGATGAGAGTTGCAAGCTGGAGGGGCACAAAGTTACATTATACACAGCAGTGGGTCAGCCATTTACCGCATAGTTGACTGTGGTAAATATCGACACTCCGAGTTACAAGGAACCAGCGCAAGCGGGGCTTGTTTCAAATTTAGCCGCTAAACCCCTATTGGGGATAGATATACTTAGCAAGAAGAGGTCATTTGTTCTTACCAGGTCGATGGTGAAAGGACTTGACGATGAGAAGACTGTGAAGAATACTGACCAATGTGAGGATGAGGAGAAGAGTGAAGTTGTCAACAACAGCATCGAGACAGCAGATACTGATCAGCGTGATGACATTGAAGTTGACAAACTTTCTGCGATGAATGCAGACATGTTGTCGTAACTACAGACTGCGGATATTTCACTGCAAAGTATTAGAGAGAAGACCTTTGCTACTCGTGAGGAGGCAGAGGAGGAGCCAACGGCATTCTTCTGGGAGAATGATATTTTGTGGTGGAAATGGAAATCTGGTGATGGATCACGTTGAGGGGGGCAAATTGTTGTACCAGCAGGATTACGAAAAATGGTAATGGAGCTGGCACACGATCGACCCCTTGCAGGTCACTTGGGTATAGAGAAAACAAAAGAGAGGATTCTCCAAGCGTTCTTTTGGCCTGGAATGTTTCTGATGTAAAAAGATATTGTACATCGTATTATGAATGTCAGACGACAGCAAAACGGGCTGTAGGTGGGAAAGCACCAATTATTTGCCCACCGATGATAACAGAACCATTCTCAAAAATTGCAATGGATATTGTAGGACCGTTATCTAGAACGAAGTCTGGACTCAAATACCTTCTGACGGTGGTTGACGATGTTACGAGGTATCCCAAATCTTTTCCTCTAAAGGATATGAAGTCAACGAGTGTAGCTAGAGCACTAATTGAGTTGTTTAGCCGTGTTGGTTTTCCAAGGGTCATATTAACAGACAAAATGATCAACTTCACTATCACCTTATTCAAACAGTTGTATGAGCTATTGGGAATCCGTGAAGTTACAACAACGCCTTATCACCCACAAGCGAATGGAAAGGTATATTGTTTTAAAGGGACGTTGAAGCCAGTGTTGCGGAAGTTCTGTACAGACACCAAGAATGAATGGGATGAGATGTTACCATATTTATTGTTTGCATACCGCGAAGTCCCACATGAGGAAACTGGATTCGCACCCTTTGAGAAAGACCCAGTGGTGTTGCATGGTTGGCAGAGTAGAGGGCCGATGCCAATTTCACGACGCTTGTTTATAGGAGGAAAGGATATCAGGAAGAAGTCAGCCGTGGAGCATATTGTGAGTATGCATGAGAAGCTGGCCGACATCGGAACTCTTCTCAAAGATAAACAGTTGAATCGCCTAAGGAAAATCAGGGTATTGTACGATTGTCGCATTAAGGCAAGAGATTTAGTCCAGGGAATGAAATCCTTATTCTCCTGCCGTCAATTTCGTCCAAGATGAACGCACAATGGCAAGGACCTTATCGTGTGGTCAAAAAAAAAAAAAACGACGGTAACTTCCAGGTATCTGTGCCCGGTAGGCGCGGTACGGTGACCTATCATTTAAGCTTACTGCGTGGATACAAGCGTGCTGTGCTGATGGCGAGGCTGGTAAACGAGAACAATGGTATGGACATTGATTTTCCTCCGAGAGCAGGTGAAGGTGACGCTGGCGTTAAGCTGGGGATAAACGTGACAATTATCCATGAGAGGATATTAGAAATCTTGGCAACGAATTTCAGGATGTTCGAAACCAGACAGTGGACAGTGAAGAACATGCGGTGGCCTATCTTAGGCGGAAAGTTCTTCCGCGAGAGCAGACATATGCAGCTATCGAGAAGTAATGTCTTGCGATTGTGTGGGCGATTGATTCGTTAAGGTATTACTTGTCAGGGACAACATTTGAAATCGTGACTGACCACAGCCTATTGACATAGTTAAATCGAATGCAAAGCAAGAATCAGCGTCTTCTTAGATGGTGTTTGGCACTCCAACCACACAACTTCATTATAATATAAGGAGCGGGAAACAACAATGGAATGCAGATGGATTATCGCGTATGTAACTGCAGCATTTAGGAATTAGATGACAAAAGATACTGGCGTGCTTAGTACACTTCAAAGACGCTAAGAAACCTGCTGGAATAGCTCAGCATTCCTGGATTTTTCGAACATCAGTGTGTTCTGTTTTTAGAATTATAAGGGAATTTATGCGGATGTAGACTGTAACCAGTTTGCTAGAGTTTCACTATTCTGGATGGTCACTGATGGAATTCAAGACTCTTTTACAGTAGTTAACAGTAGTGACTCTAAGCTTTATGCATTTTAGTAGTAACATAAGTTTTATGCAAGTTTTATAATTTTTTTGATGTACCAAGCCAGCAAATTAATTTGTAAAATATTGTATCGAAAACATAAAGTTTTCTGTTAAGAAGGGAGATGTTATCAGTATCATTTCACTCTCAGTGCCTGTATCAGATTATAGCTGTTAGTAGGGACAGTTGGCCAGAATATTAATCCCAGCATTCTGGATATTTGATACCACAGAGTGTCAACAGGTCCGGTTCTCTTGTTTATCTTCCCATGGCTAACTGAGCCTGGACCAGTTCATGCCCTTGGATAAGGCACAAATGTTAAATGAATTAAAATCCCTTATCTCTAACCCTTACTAAAACAAGAGCAGAGTGGGAGAGCAGGCAGTTATGTAGCTGGGCTTGGTACTGTAAGCAACACTGGTTTTGGTTTTTGTGAAGATTTTAACTTTATTTTAGTTGTAGGACCTTTACTTGGTGTTTGTGAGTCCTTTGAACCCGAATGTAATATATATATATATATATATATATATATATATATATATATATATATATATATATATATATATATATATATATATATATATATATATTAAAACGAAAAGTTGTTCTTTCGTGCGATCTACTGAAGATCGATCGTTCAGTACTGAAAGTCATGGAACTTATGAGCTTGAACTGTATCCTTAGCCAGTCAGAAAAGATGTTGCAAATGTACAGACCTGTGTGATTATATGAACATAGCGTCTTAACCGCATACTCAAGGACATATCTTTATAATGTCCACATCTCGTTTTAATAACTGTTTAGGTCGGTTTCTTAGGGGAGGTAACTGTGTTCCAGTTTATCAAATTCTTTTCCTCACAATATTGTGTATATGCTTAAAATGTTTGCCTCTATATTAAGTTTTAAATGTTCATGCCAAAGTTATAAAACCATTATCTCCTCTTAACCACCACCTATCCAAACAAATATAAAATAAGAAGTACCAACTTTGTAATGATATAGCAAATGAGCAAATATGACATTGGTTTGGTTCTTCGCTTGTTTGCTTGCTTTGCTTTCTTTTGTTTTGAAATTCTTCCAGTGGTGATTCTAGCATTCCAAACATATCGTTTGTGGTTGTATCCAGCAGGTCCTAGTCCTAAAATGAATACTTCATGTCTTCCTCTGTTAGTCCATATAGCTTTACGGAAAGATGAATTTATTTTAAGCATTAAATGAACGTATCAAAAGGAAACAATAACTTGTTAAAAAATATGAACAGGATCACATCTTTTAAAAATTTCAATGTATACTCCTAATATTTAAGCTGGAAGCAAGGAAATGCATTGTAGGACACTTTTTTCAGGAAGAGCAGCAACGTTTCTTTTTTAGATCAGATTTTGTTAGATCCAATACACCATTTTCGTCCTTTTCCTCCATTATCATTATTAGAGAGGCTGCAATAACAAAGCAAATTCTTTAGTATGGTAATCAGAAGGAAAAGATGTTATATAGGTAAATGATAGCAGTTCAACACAAAAATAAACTTGTTGAGAGCAGTATTAGATGGTTTAATGACCTGTGCTGACTTCTGTCATGTGGTTACGTTGTTAAATTGAGCTCTTAGTGTATCTTCGTTACCTCGTCATACTCACTAAAAGCTACATCCGTTGAACCAAGCATCATCATTAATAAATATAAAGCTGCAATTTGAATATTTGGATAACATGTTGTTGCCTATTGCCAAATGAATTCTGAGGTTCCAAAAGGTATAGACTAAGTGAACGTATTCGTTTGACCTTGTTTCGACAACCTCTCATCTTGTCTTTTCTGTCAGACAAACAATGTCACTGTAGGACTTTGGATTTCTGTCGGACAATCCCAGGTGACGAGCATAAGTAAAACTTCAAGATTTCTGGCAATGTCTTTATATGACATCGAATGGGAACAATTTATCGAAGCGTTTTCAGGACATAGAACCTCGCAGAGAAGAGAACTAAAATAAGTTAATTCAGTAAGTTTATTACGTTAGATCATGTTTGCATAATATAGCTGACAGTAAACTTCCAAGCAGAATGTTTTCTAGAACATCAAACCAACCTTGAAAAACTCGTTTGATCCAAGAATGTTTTCGGGAACAACAAACCATCCTTGAAAAACACGTTTGATTCAACGTAAGATATTTATATTCCCTATAAATTAAAGGCATCGTTTCTCGACAACGATGTTGCGCAATGTAGAGTATAAAGTAACAGATATTTTTTATCTAAACTGGTTTTCTTGTTAGGGCGGTTCTGAATGTTTCAGATACTTAGACCAGTTGTTTGTAGCTACTGTGCTTAAATTAAAATGCAAAATAAAGTATTCTGACTTAGTATGGTAAGAATTATTTGATAAGTTAATATTTATCAGCAAATAGCATGGGTTGTTGACGCGTAAATAGATGTTCTCAAATGGGTAATGATTTAATATTGAATTTATGATACGAGTTGAATAATGCCCAGCTTCTGCGAGCCTTGGAAAGCAAAAGATGGACATTATTCAACGACTGTCATAAATGCAATATTAAATCATTACCCATCTGAGATTCTTTAATCACATAGTTTTCATTTCAGTGGAAAGTATTTAGACAGACAGTTGACGAATAATTTCGTTCATTGTGACAGAAGTTGCACCTTTTATTTGTTGTGCACAAAAAATAGTCCAAACAAAGTTGAACTAATAATAACGTTTAAAAGTAGAATATACTTTTCTTACAAGCTATAAGTCAGAGAACAAGCGTCCTTCAGAATAAATAAAACATATTACACAGACAAAATCATTTTTCAACACAGAATGTCCAATGCGCGTAATGTCGCATTGTTTGATGTAGGACTCGATAGAGTGTAGTAGATGATCTATGTTTACGTAATCGCAAGTGTCACTTTCACAACTAAACATTACATTGTTGCGATATTCATGTGAAAGAACGTTTACTGGATGCAGAAATTCCCATATTTACTTAATGTATTTGTGACCGGATATTTGCAGTACTTAATTTGGAACAGTAGACTTCAGAATATGTAAACAAATTTCATTTTGTGTTTAAATTGCGTCACATATTTACCGGGTAAATATGCAATGGTTGGATAAACATCTGTCAGTTTGGAGACCGGTTTATGTCTACGTACTTCTGTCAGTTTGGAAACCGGTTTATGTCTACGTACTTCTGTCAGTGTGGAGATCAGATTATGTCAACATACTTCTGCCATTGTGGAGATCGGTTTATGTCTACGTACTTCTGTGAACAGAGGTGACTTTATTTACTTATTCAGACAGACGAGATCATTTTTTTTCTCCAATTCCTTTTGTGACTGGAATCAAAATATGGCCACCAAAACGTTAATTGAAAACAAAAAATTCCAGAAGCCGGGGTTTAAAAAGTTGTCCCACAATCGCAGCCAATCGGTAAAGAGAATACTGCACAATAATTTCATTGGCTTATTTGGACCTGTCAAAATCACATAAAGTGATATAATCACGTTATAATATCAAAATGTTAAACTGCATGCATTACAAGTTAGGTGTACCGACTAAGTGAAGAATTACAAATACACACAAACTAGTAGCCAAAACAAAGAATCAAAAAACGATATAGGAAAGGAGAAGTAATATAAACATGATATAAAAATAATAAATATAAATAGAGGCAAAGGGAAGTCGAGCCATAAACGTTCAGATACTTACCAAGCGTCGTAAACACTTTATCCACGTTTACGCACGTCTTGGACGAAGTTTCCATAAATAACATTTGGTTCTTCGTTGCAAACTCTTGAGCAGTCTGTCGAGAAGAAAGAGAACTTTGTGATTTTGCAAAAGGATAAATTACAGATCTTGAGTATAAAGTTTGTCGTATTATCTTACATTATATATATATATATATATATATATATATATATATATATATATATATATATATATATATATATATATGTGTGTGTGTGTGTGTGTGTGTGTGTGTGTGTGTGTGTGTGTGTGTGTAATGCATTGCGAACCACGTTATTGTATTAATACCCTAGGTTCTGACTGTTATGTATATCTATATTTTCTGTTACTACTGGTATATGATTTTATTTGATTTTAGTATATTTTTTTCATCGTCGTAAACTGTATAGAATATATTTTTGTTATACGTTGTGTGCGTAATTCGGCTCTGTTGAAAACCCATATTACGTAGGATCTATAAATAGTTGTTTACGTACTTGTTGACAATTAGTAATAATAATCGTAATAATAAGACGAAAAATGACGCTTATGCCGTATTTTCTCAGTGACTGATGGGATATGGAAGTTTCGGTAAGAATTCTTTGGCCTCCCCATTGGTTGCGTGAGGTCATGTGAATATAGTACTTCGTGACTTAGTATGTCGTAAATCCATAGTGTAGATTGTCATATGGGGTCCATTGCGAAATGAAGTCGCAATATACGGTGTATACAAGGAGAAAGTTAAGAATTCATTTTCATTCCGATTTCTGGAGTCATTCACACTTTTTATCTTCCTGATGAAAGTCTGCAGACGTATTTTATGTTGAACTTAGATATTTTTCGAGAGGAAAAACATTTGTTTGCAATGTTCATTGATGATAGAAAGTGCTCATTATTTGGATAATAATATTATTCTGGAACTGTTATAAATTATTCGAAAACATTCTGGACAACGCCATCTTAAAAACGTTACGGTTCTTCTAGGACCAGTACATTTCCGGTATTGAAATTAAATGGGACTTTTCATTCGTTTAGGACTTTCAAAGACTTTTATAAGGACAAATTTGGATTCACGTCATCGTCCTGTAAGTTCCTCTCACGTTTTTCAAATGACACCTTAATAAATTAAATTGTTTGTTGGCTTTGCTTCTTTTCTGTAACTTACGTTAGTGACCATAGGGTAATAACATGACAAAGACAGTTTTGTTTCAGGTTGAAATTTGATACTGCAAGTTAAAGGTTTTGTCGGTGAGTAGGTCTTGCAGACGTTTGTACCAATGGATTTTATTGAGATAAGTTTAGTCGGTATGCTTTAGATGCTCGCAATTAATCTCAGTGGAGTGCACGTTCAATGTATAGGTAGGATAGACATCCATTGTAATTACGTTCACTATCCGGTTTGCAATGATCTCTGATTTGGATCGGTAGATATATAGTAAGGTAGATCGTAAGAAGAAGGTCGCATTGGAGGGAGGTACGTAGGTGAAAGTAATATTTGCAACACTGCATAAAAATGTCGACAGACTACTCCTCTCCCCCCCCCTCTCTTGTTACATAAAAGCTCAGAAAGAGACTATTTTTCACATCTGAACAAATCTCAGTAAACCGAAAAATATTTCAAATCGAAATAATTTGTGGGTCCCAAGGGGTTTTCGGTATTGAGGGATTTCACAAATTATTAGCAACAAGGCGAAAAAAGTATTCCGTTCATCTAGAATTCTAATGAATTTACGCTAGAGACAATTTCAAAGACTTGAAACAAACTTTTCTTGAGGAGTCTGGAACATTCATTTGGTTACAGCTTACAATAACGAAATAAAAATCCAAGGGACTTTTTGTGAGATCCAAACAATCATATAAAAAGAATTGGTTGTTTTATATGTGATTTAAAAATTTGTAAGATGTGTGGTTTTCTAAATAATTGGAACAAAAATTGTAGAACATTTAAAATTAAACAACATGCGGCATATGTTGCGTATTGTTTAACTGTACGAAACAAGATGAATACAGACGAAATTTACGCGTTAGGATATAAGGGCATTTTGCAGTATACGTGACTGAAAAAGCAACGCAACATCAGTCAAAATATTTCAGTTCATATTGTTGCAATTATCAGTTCACACTGAGCACAACATCTGCTGGTCAAAAGCGAATGGATGAAAAGAGAAGCATTCTGGATTAATGGTTTAGTAACTGAGATTCCAATGATGGTGTAACATCAATCGTAGTTTATTTATTTATTTATTTATTTATTTATTTTTTATTTCTGTCCTCAAACGTTATGTTATTTTTTCCTTTTTATTAAACTTTATGCAGAGATAGTTTATACAGATAGATTCAGTTTAAATTTTAAATTAAATTTTAAATAAAATCTCTCTGTCTGTGTATCATCAATCCTTCTATGGAGTACTGTCTGTTTGTATGATCTCCTTCACTTTGCCCTGTCATCAAGCATATCTCTTTTTGTTTTCTATGTACGTATATAGTATGCACTTTACGTATTATGTAAGTAAGTAAGTAAGTAACTAAGTATGTATGTATGTATGTATGTATGTTTAGGGTTATCTATTTGAAATTTGGTATGTCAGACAAAGTTCTAGACTAGTCTGACCTCATACATACTGCAGGAGGTACAGCCGATGGCAAGTCACATTTTGCGGCAACCAGCACTATCTTAATATCTTCCGGACAATGCAGATGCAACTGCTTCAACCATTCGCTAGCAGTTATAAAACTATCCTGTAATAATAATAATAATAATAATAATAATAATAATAATATAAGCATTAATTAAAAGAAGGAAAAAGGAGAAGGAGAATAAGGAAGAGGGGAGGAGGAATAGGATCTGTACTGTTCGAAGTGTTCGATGTTGTAGGAGTAATTGTTGTTGTTGTATTATCGACAGCGTCACTTATTGTAGTAGTAGCACCTATAGAAGGACATATATTATTAGGACATATATTATTAGGACATATATTATTAGGTAGTATGTGTGTGATTAACTTAAAGAAATGGTCATGTAATGGGTTTTGATTTTTTCCGTGTGACCTAATCGCTAAAATACAACAAACAGTTACAAGAGAAATCGTAAAGATCTTAGTGTGACAGTACAAAGAGAGTTTTTTGACGACAAGGTCTAAGATGACTACTTCATTGCACCAATGAAAATGCAGTCAACGACGATGATGAAGAAAAAGGCAAGCATATTCATTGCAAAGTTGTATTAGGTCTATTAGTCAGATTGTTATTAAAGTCTTGGTTTTACTGTCAAGACGATTATAATGACAGTCGTGGCCTTTGCAGATGTGTCCGACACCATATATGTAACTCACATCATCACAAAAATAGCAGATATAGCTTGGCACTACCATCTGAGAGTATTGCACATGGCGTCCATAGAAAACTCTAAGTCGCTATCAAGTCTAGCCGGTGAATAACATCTTGATGTATGAATGCAATATTTAAATACAAACTCTTAAGGGTCTGAAAACGACAAGATCGTTTACATATATAGGTAAATAAGTATATAAATATCATGTGAAACGATATATACTCACTAAATTGGAGGTGTCATACACAAGAAGCGCCGCCTTAGCGCCACGCAGGTACATGGGAACAAGGCTTCTGTAGCGTTCTTGCCCTGCCGTATCCCAGATTTGAAACAGTATGGTGTGATCTTTAATCTCAACTTCCTTATGCAGAAAAGCCGCTATCATAATAGATGTAGAATATCTTGAATATGACAGTCTCCTAGCAACAAGCTAAATAAATAATTGTCCACCAACTCAAGTGATAACCGAATGGCTATTGTTTGAGTTAATTACATAGCTAACACAAACATTCCTATCGAAACAAGTAATTTGAATTAATTTCTCAGTTAAAAGAAAAATCGAGTGGTAACAAGAAATTTGAAGTACTTACCCAGCTAAATAAAATAAATCGAGTGCATACAAGGATATATATTACCTATCTAAAAATATTGACATCAATATTAAAAACATAAGTAACACTCAGAAGCGTGTATACAATAGGAAATCAAGCAAGACATTATTTATTACTTCAATTATATATATATATATATATATATATATATATATATATATATATATATATATATATATATATATATATATATATGTGTGTGTGTGTGTGTGTGTGTGTGTGTGTTCATTATTATAAGGCACAGACATAATACTTCCAAACATCAATATTTCTCTGCAGATGTCATCCAACTGTAAAAACATATATCGAACAAAGAAAGCAAAGCCAACAAAGAGACACACATTCTTTCCAATGGCGCGTACAGAGTAGTTTCTTTAAAACGTGTTCATGGTTGAGAGATTATCTTAATACGTATTTCTTACTTTACTATAATGTATCCATTTATGCGATAGTAGTAGTAGTAGTAGTAGTAGTAGTAGTAATTTATTCGCGTGGAAAAGGACAATTCGCTTCATGCCAGTTTGAGTCTAATTAATGGGTATCTGTATTCGTCATAATAAGTAGATTTTGTTTACTGTCCTACCTTCTAGACTCCATTTGAGATTGGTAGTATCAGAACATGAGAAATTCTATGCCACAGTGATTCTTGCCATTGATTTGGTATTACGATCCGATCTGGTGCGGTTCGTTATTTCATTTTATTTCAATGTCTCTATAACATACTGGAGATCATATACAGTTCATGTGATCAGGCCGATCAAATTTGCACTTTTAACAGTTGAATGGCTCTTAAGAATACACGGTTCAGTGGAAATTATCTTTCGGACCTTTTGTCTTTATAGTGATTGGGTATTGGGCACTTGTATGTTAGTTGTATGGGTAACTTGAATGTTTCTTAGACAAGGACATCTTTTATATATATATATATATATATATATATATATATATATATATATATATATATATATATATATATATATATATATATATATATATATGATAAACATTGCTTCACGGAACGTCTGAAACATTCATCGTTTAATTCTTATTTCCGTAAAGTGTATTATTGTTTTTGGATTACATATTGGATGATGCGAATTCCAGGAGTAGTGGTTTTTAAAGCATTAATTCAGTTTTTGAAAGATTATATAATAGAGTTGCATAGGAAAAAGTTGACGGGAAGAAATCGCACCAGTACATACGCAAACGCAACGTAGCAAATTTCTGACAATTATCAGGTACCTTGGACAAAATTTATGAAGACGAACTGCTGCTCTAGACATTTCTTGTGGTTGTAACGGTCGGCATCACCATTCTTTTTAGAGGACTTAAATGGATAAATCAGTCACGAACCATGAGTTCTGCTTCCGTCACTTGAAGATGTAATTTATTTTTCCTTGATAGTTTTGTTTGGTTTTTAAATTTTAACATATGTGTATGACAAGTTATATTCGCTTGTTAAATATATGTGGTGAGAAGTATGAGACGAGGATTTCATACTGCATGATCATGTACATCACAGAAGAGGTTTCCACCCACATCTGAAACGAAAATCTGCAGCATGACCAATTCGTCCTAAATACTGATAGGCGGTTAATATCTATGCATACAACCTACCTGTGTGTATGCGGTTTGCTGAGTTACCTCCCACCGTTCAGCTTAATAAACTTAGACTCTTTCGCAACGTTCATCCATTTGCGTTTACTGTGCAGAGTGTACTTACCCCCAAGCGATGCCGTATCTTCCGAAGTAAAGGATCCTTTCACAAATCGTGTTGCAAGGCAGGTTTTGCCGGCTCCGCTGTCTCCTACAAGAACTACTTTGACCTTGAAAACAGTTTCGAACAATGATGAGCAGAAATCTGAGTAATCACTTCCTCTCGATATACCGCGGTTTCCAACACAAGTATCCCTCCTTATGTTTTTTTCGGGTTGGCTCATCTTGCTGGAGACAACAATAATGAATTTGCTAACCCGGATGATATGTTCTTTGAATTGATATCAATAAAGAACCTTTCCATTACTTTCGTGGCCTAACTGTTAGCTTCGAACATAAATTAACATATTATACAATTATGGTCAGCTATATAGAACAGAAATTGTAACATTCGTAAATCCATAAAAAAAAGCAAATTAGTTTTGCATACGTATGAAGAAGTGTTTACGATGTGTGACGTTTTTATTCCTCCATGACTTTTTCTCCTGAAAAATCCATTCATTATTGCTTGTTCTTATAGTAATGTGTGTGCCTTCTGCTTCTTATGTGTGTGTGTGTGTGTGTGTGTGTGTGTGTGTGTGTGAGAGAGAGAGAGAGAGAGAGAGAGAGAGAGAGAGAGAGAGAGAGAGAGAACTAGATTATGTGCAGAACTGAAGTTGCCAATAAATTTCTATCTATCTATCTGTGGGCCCACGTCTCAACCTTCAAAGTTCAAATATACAGATACAGTTTTAATGGCTTTGTAATTAAAGTATGATTTGTGTAAAGAATGAGGGGAACACAGATTAAGCGCAGTAACAGTTCGCGTCACGTGGAACGTCTCATATCTGATGTGTAAATATAGCATTATTAAACATATAATTATTACAATATTTTATATATATATGTGTGTGTGTGTGTGTGTGTGTGTGTGTGTGTGTGTGTGTACAAAGACAGACCGACAGACCGACATGCTTACTGACAGAGACAGATGGAAAGGAAAGTGAGAAAGAAAGAAATAGTTTATTGAGGTTTTGAAAACGATTAATAATGAAATAATTACGTTTTAGCTTGTTATTCCATTCAATGTATCAATGTCACCGTATTCCAACAATTCAAGTATTTGTACACTTTCCTATTTTTCTGTACCCACCTGGACAAATTTAAATAACAAGCGAAATCAAGGATATAAGAAATTCACAAAGTTAGTCATTTCATTCACTGAGTTATAATTTATAAACTGATTGTCGTCAGGGGAGCACAAATACTGAGTTGATGGCTTTTTGAAATAAATGGGAGTTTTCTTAGTAGTACGGTCGACATATTTGCATGGGCGGGTCTATGTTTTCAAGCAAGTTTTTTAAAAATAGTACGGTCGCCATATTTGCATGGGCGATTTTATGTTTTCAAGTGGTTTTGTAGTACGGTCTGCATATTTGCATAGGCGGGCCTGTTTTCAAGCAAGGGATGGTAGTTCAATGATAATCTCAATAATTCCGTAAATTTTGGAGTTACATCTCTTTGAACACGTGTATACAAGTTCCTCCTTTTCATTTGTTTGATTAGTTTTAGAAATATTAAAACTAGACATTGCAAATGTTGGACGCAGACGATATAGTTATTAACAAATTGGGCTATTCAAGACAGCAGAAAAGGACATTGGGCAGTCTGTATGCTTGTTTATATTGCGATCTTCCATTTTGTTTGAAACACGAATAAGTTGACAGTGTTAAGGACCCCCTGACAACAATCAAGTTATAATAAATAAATAAAGTAATCAGGTTCAAATTTAAAAAGTATAAGTTGATGAATGAAGTGACAATGTTTTAGTGCATCTTGTTATATCCTTGATGGTTTTGTTTTCAAAATCGGTAGGGGGAGTGGATTAAAATAAAACGGGAGAATGTGTGAAAATGATTGTCATGCTCGTCATGATCTCCATTCTTCGCTACATAAGCCTAACCATGCTGTATTTTGTTGGGACGGCGTTGTAACACAGGAAAGGTCCAGGTATATCTAACGTGAAACAATCTCATTTTGTGTTTAAGTTCGAAGAATTCGTTGGAAGAAACACATAGGGTTTAAGTTTATTTATGTTGTTGTTGTTGTTGTTCTTCTGCTGATATATATATATATATATATATATATATATATATATATATATATATATATATATATATATACTCTCTCTATATATATATATATATATATATATATATATATATATATATGTGTGTGTGTGTGTGTGTGTGTGTGTGTGTGTGTGTGTGTGTGTGATAGGGGTTTGTTTGGTGATTAGTTGTATTTTACTTACTCAATAAATATTTCTGTATTTATGTACAGTAGTTATTTACTGATCTATATGTCTTGTTTATGCAATGTGTCAATATCTGGCATAATGACAGTATCATAAATGAAATGGTGATTGAATACTTCAAAACAACTAATGTTCACACAAGTGCGGTTTGTTAGTCATATTTAGTCTTTAAATGGTATTCAATAAGATTTGCTATAACTTAAATATCTAGAACTTTCCATTGATAATTTTCTTAACAGGATAACTCAGTTTCCAGGTAATACTGGCATTATGTCAGGCAGGAAAGAAAAACCTGTAGTTATACTTTCTCAAGTTATGCATAACAGAATTTTAAATCTTTTCCCGTGAACTATGGACAATTGGCTTGGTATTGCTTTTCAGGAAAAGGACTCATGAGAATATATATATATATATATATATATATATATATATATATATAAATATATATATATATATATATATATATATATATATATATATATATATATATATATATATATACTCTTCTATATATGTTTTCATTATTTCTTAACATGAATTGTTAGTCATTGTATAACCATCTTACAGAAGTTTAATGTTTTTAAAATAACGTATTACTTGTTCATGTAAATATTTGTTCAGTTATGTTTTCTCCAAATTGATTCATAATTGTTCATACCCTGATACTCAGAATATGCAAGAGGCCGGAGAGAGGACTGATGATTGGTAGGCAGATCCTAGCAATTTTACGGGAATGGAAGAAGTGGAAGGCTTACGGCATGCAGGTTATTCCATTGCTCCCTTACATATTTCTCATGTAAATATTTTTCAAACATGGTATTTATTCATGCTATTTTCGCATATATGAAGTTTGGTAACAAAACTTATATCATTGTAATGGTTTCTTTTGTAGGTTTTGTTTTACAATGATACGTTGCTATCCAACCCCAACCCCCAAATTATGGGAAGCCGAAATGAAGTGAGAGCACTATAATACACATCTTGTGCATGGTTTTGCGAACTTTCACCATTCGATTTAAAATAATGTGCGTTTGACGGATGGACGAATGGACGGACAGACTGCAGGTATCACAATGTTCCAAACAGGGAAATAAATTTTACCGAAACACTTTCATGACATATATGTTGAGCATCAACATTAGCAGCAATGAGGGTGAACAGACCACTTTTTTAGAGCAGTCCGTTTTAAGAAAAAAAAACTTCCTACAAAAATGAAAACACAAACGTCAATAACGCTAAACCGAGGCCTCCAACCGGGTTGCGCTAAACCGAGGTCTTTAACCAGGTTAGCGAATTTTTATTTTTTCTTTTGACTCTTGTATTTTCAAATTTTTATGCGTCATCGTTTACCGACCCGGGACATTCACTGTTGGTCGTCCACTCCCTGCTGCTGGTGCGTTATTAAATCATTATTATATCAATAAGAGCACTAACCATGGAATCTCATACAGCTAAACTAGCTCGACAGCGACTAGAGGCAATGAAGAAATATCTCCCCGTCCGTGATTCTGTCAAGCAACATCTACAAGCTCGTCAGGAGTCTCAGGTGGAATTTACAGAAGGTGCAGAACAGTTATTTAAACCAATTGTCCAACCAACCAAGAAAATTGTTACAGCAGCTGAGGCAGCACAAAAAGCTCTTGAGACATTCTTCAAGCAACTCCACCACCACCTGATGAGCCACAACCTGAAGATGGGCCACAACCTCTGCCAAAGGTTAGAACTAACATTATAAATAAATTTACGACGGAAAGTATTGTCGATAACAAGACCCCAAGTCAATTAATTAATATTGCTGCGTTTGGATATAGTGATAGAGATAGGTATGTAAAACACGAATATGTTAAAAATCTGAAATCTGCCGATTGGGTTAAGGATGTATATCGCATCGCAACTGATACTCCGCAGATCAGATCTGAGGAAGATGTTAATAATTTTAACATTTTTAACCAGGCAGTAGATGAATATATTGAACAAGTAAAACAATAAAGAAAACTAAGAGAAGAAGAAATGAAGTTGCAACTTGAAAAGCTAAACAAGTAAGGAAACGAAAAGAACAAATGAATTTGCAACTTAAAAAGGATAAACAAGAAAAGAAATCAGCCTTATCAACAGGTGAGAAAAAAGCAGACGAAACAACTGAAAGTGGTCTGTCCAACGCTAGCGATTGGGATGGCCTTGATAAACTTTGTCCTAATAACGTCCTTGCCGATGTTGATAGACTAGAAATTCTTATTGGCGGAAGACGAGCCGGTAATAATTCCCCAGAAATCATTAATGAAGCAGCTGATATTTGTCAGAGATTATTCACAGGAGGTATCATGGACATTAACGTTTATCGGTCCCTTATTGATGACATCGTTGATGATTGATGCAATTAGATCATTGACAAGAAAATAATATGATCATACATAATCGGCGCAGACCTGTAAATGTCAGGGTGATAAATTCACGATTACCAACATATAAAGCGATCTACGGAGATGGACTCGGTGATGTAGTTCACGGTCTATTCAGAAGGATAGCCCCAAAAGTAATACCGATTGCAAAGCAAATGGGAATGAAAGCTATTGACGTTGTTCGTGATAAAGGTATTGGTGCTATTGGTGATGTTGCTAGTAAAGCATTCTCAGCAATCTAGGATAGACAAACACGATCAATACGCACACCACCATCGGTCCTACATCAGCCAGTAAAATTGCCCAGCACCGAAGTTATACCTGCAACTTCTACTAAAATAATAAATCAAGCTGCAAATCAAAGACTAGCAGAGTTGGCTGGTGTACCCCTGCCACTGGTAGAATCAGAAACAGAAAGAAATATAACTGCTACTCTAATAGCAGGGAAGTGGTGTTCGTGTTAGACGACAGTAAAGTATAATAATGTTCAAGCTTGTATCTGATCCCGCATTTAACATGGATGCGCCAGTCCTCAAAGATGATTCGGCACGTGACTATCAGTTTTATTCGTATGATGCACGAGAGCCAAATCAGCGTGGAAGAATTGAGCTGCAAGTTCAGGATACAAGCAGATATTTCTTACTCGCTGAAGCATTTTTTTTTTGTAGTAGAAGGCTAAATACTAAAAGCAGATGATGCTGAATATGGAGCTGATGTTAGAGTTGGTTTTGTTAATAATGGCATCATGGTGTTGTTCAACTGTGCCACGTATAGCATCAACGGAAGAAATATTGAATCATGCTTGGAAAACGTCCACGTTGCCACAAAAATATTGGGTCTAGCAAGATATTCCGATGATTATTCAAGATCAGCTGGTCCGTCAATGATGTTTGTGAAGGATACGTCTGATACTTCTGACCATCCTGACAACAGGCAGTATATTATAAGACAACCAAGAAACTTCGCCGACAACGCTGACGCTGATATGTGGCCGGTGGTTCATGGTGCTAATCCAGAATTCAACTTTTAGGATTCGCAGCACGTCGATCAATGCTGCAGGATGGAAGTAGAAGATTTGCATGAGCAATTCCACTGTCACATATCTTTGGGTTTTGCAGAAATGTCTGTAAAGTTATTTTTGAAGCCAAGCATACAGTTGTACTCATAGGAAAGGCTACCGACGATGATGCAAGCTGGCGTCCTATCGGTGATGCAGGTAAAGTAATGCTGACAAAACTTTCATTGTGGATGCCAACAATGACACCGCCATTGACTGAAGAGCAACGGCTGCTCTCTTTTATGGACTCAGGTGGTAAATCAACATTATCATGGTTGACGATGACCACAGTTAGTGTTCAAAGTACCACTAATGGTTTATTCACATGGCAGATAGCATCACAGCAAGGATTATCTGCACCGCGACATATATTCATCGCTTTCCAAGATGTTGCTAGAGTAAACTCACAATTACATAGCAAAATGATATTTGGCAAACTTGGTGTTACTGAAGTTTCACTGAGAATAAATGGACATCAAGAACCAGCTGAGGGTATAATACTGAACTTTGATAACAATCATGTTGCACGTGCAGATCATAGTTTGATGACATTCATGGGACGTGATCAAAATGTTGATTCTGGTCGACAAATATCACAACTAGATTTTACAACTCTGTATCCTATCAATTACTTTTTGCTGGAACACATGGATTTATTTACACTTTCGAGATCGTGTGTCAAGAGGAGTTATTGCTGAATACAGAGCAATCACTTTTATTCTCTCAGACAAAACAATGCTGCTAAAAGATGTTAGCGGACTAATGAGAGTCAATGATGCCCCAGTGGAAAATATGTAATTGGATCACTCGTGATATTGCACGATCAGTAATTAAATCGCTCATGATATTATAATGTTACGAATATTAAAATTTCTGTTCTATATAGCTGACCATAATTTCATCATGTTAATGTTACTCTGACCCCTGGTCAAATTGAAAAGCTACAATCAGCATTAAAAAAGAATTATGGAATAAAAATATTGCTGAAATTAGCAGCGTTGCAAGGTCCAAATAAACTATCCCTGACAGAACGTTCTCTCAAGCACTTCAGTGACGCCACACGATCAGCGACTGGTGTTACACTTGATCTTTCTGTGGGTGCCATTAATGACATTGCCAAGACGGGTGGTATATTTCCACTTCTTGCAGCTATTCCAGCGTTGATAGTCGCTGCAGCCCCAGCTGTTGCAAAAGCAGCTGCACTTTGTGCTGTTGGAACTGCCGCTTGGATGGCATTAAAGAAAGCAACATATCACTGGCTAAAGACTTCCAAAAAAATAATGGGCAGGGTCTAAGACTACCAGGAACGGTCGAGGTCTGTGGTACGGTCGAAGTCTGAGACTGCCCGGTACACTTCGCTAGACGCAAAGCGTTTCGAGCTGCCCATGTCCAATTTTGAGTTATTTGATGCTGCTAAGAAATTAAACATCAATAACTTCAGAGGTGTTTTTATGCGTGATCAAGTACCAAAACAACCAAACCCTGTTGAAACCGGTATCATTAATCTCGATGGAAGTGGAAGTCTGGGCCATGTACTCATTGGGTTGCAAATGCGGTTGACCCACGTGGAGTTGTTTATTTTGATTCGTATGGGTTTTCGCCACCAAAAGAATTTTTAAATTATGTCGGCAGAATTCATAGCACTCCGATCTGGTATTCAACATTACTAACACAGACAACAACTGATCCGCCAATATGTGGCCGTTAAGTACTCGCTGTGCTCGACGCTATGTCAAGGTCTTAGTGTAGTATACAATGGTAGATATTCACGGAGGATTTGCTCTGAGTCTTACTCGGCGTTATCCAGCTAACGGATCTTCTGGATCTATGTTAGTGATAATGAAGCAAAACGACGAGGAAACATTCGTGGTGGAATCTGAAGAAAATGGCCTCGGCGTGTTTGTACTATTGGTGCATTGAATTCGTCGCTAATATACCACCTACTTAAATTGTTAGCAATTTATACAATGAACCAATTACTGGTAACCCCAACTGACGTTCAACGTTTCAGATATGAGCATGCGTGTTTGTGGCATACCCAACTGAAAAATATCATTGATGCGCGTACAGAAAAACAAAAAAACAATACCGCAGACTATTCGCTGTTACTGACATAATTGTATATTCTGCATCCGCCGTAGTCACAGGAACAGCAACTATGATCGGAGTATTATCAGCGGCAATACAAGCACAATTATTCATCAGATAAGAAAATATTCTCAAACCTTTCAGGGTATCGAAAAACTTTTCAATGGAAATATACGGAAAGAGGTAGCATTATTATTGACCCAAGTGATTCCAAGCCAGTGGATGCTATGAGTGTATATTTTACTGCGACTGATGGTACAAGACTTCCTAAATTATTAAAAACTATATATTCCTATGATGATAATAAAAAGCCGCGTATCGACGAAGATTATATTAAATCATTCCTTAATGTCACCAAGCCTGAACACCATCAAGTAAGCAGCAACCTTCGACAGGTGTTTTCCAGTTACATACAAGAATATCTCAACGACGATCTAAAGCAAAAAATCATTGCAACAGTACAATATCTAAACCAGGTTGTATCCGACCTCAAGTTTGTCAATCGGCTTATTATTGAAACAGTGATTGCTACTGGTGATAGCTTCGCCGAGATTTCACGTCCTTATTTGACGACAATTAAGCAGCTGTTTCTCAGACACTATGCGATTATAGAAACAGAATTACCAACATTCATATTACAAGGATTCAACCCCGATGAGCTGACAAAAACCATCAATGATATCATTGATGAATATTTTCCAAGGATACTAGAATCAAAGAGAAAAATATCGCCTCCTCCGAGTATTCTAACCTATAACAATGATCCAGACGCCGGTGGTCGTCATGTATCACCAGGTGTTGTCAGTATTGCATCCGCGATTGCAGTCCATCTGGTATGTGATGCGATCGATGGCAGCTATCAAGAAGATCTTGAAAGAGCCATCAGGTACAGCAAGGATATATCTTATACTCATTTACTCCTTAAGTACCACCTGGATTTTTGATTGTATCAATAACTGTTAATCCGATTTATCTGAGATGTCATAATCTGCTATTATCACGGATACATTTCAGACTTACTGACCAGCACGGACACCTTCTTGATTTAAGAGATAAATCTTTCACGGTAAGTGTGTACCTAAAATCCTGACACAGTCAGGGACAACAGTTCCCCCTTGACAGAGTAAAGGACAGAGTCAAGGAGTAAAAAAATTATTATATCTCTCCCTGACTATCATCCCCAGCGGAAGACGCCGCCGACCCTTGTCAGGGACAGAGTCAAAGGAGACGTTGCAGTGTTTCACATTGATGTTTTGCACAGTAAAAAAAAATATTTACTTTTTTTGCTATATCCCCAGCGGCAGACACCGCCGACAATAGTGCCCCTGACATAGTCAGGGACGGAGTCAAGGATGGATGACGTGCTGGATTATTCGCAAGTAGTTTACAAGTATTATTCGCAAGTAGATTACAAACATTCCACAATACCTTTCCAGATCAATGAAACGCGCGTTATTATTAGCCGGTCACATTCATATCAGGGTATTGGTATCACAACTATCACTTTCACAATCCGATTGTTTATAATCATACATATTTTTTTTTAACTGTCTTACACGCGTACTCACAATCTTTTTGTTTCATATTCTTAAGATAACTTTAATCTAACTCTAATTTTATCAATCGCCTGTGCGAATGGAACGAATTGCTGGACGTTTGTGTCATCAGATACATAAGCTAGCGATTGTTTCATTGCCAGTTGGAGTAATTTAATAAACCTGTATTCGGCTGCTAGTGTGTATCTTCCTTCAGATTTTCGTTCTTGTAATATTTCAAAATCATTTATGATTCTTTTTCAGGATCAAGTTGATCAGAAAGTTTTGTAATTTTTGAATTGCAGAGATAATCGCATTAATATTTTCGTGATTCATTATATAATAAAAACATTAATTACACGTTATTTTAAGTAGTAAAAATGGACAGTAAGAGCTGAGCAATTTGCCTTTCCATGGGGTCCCTTCATGGGGTACCCTTCATGAGGTCATTTTCTTTCTGACTGACAGTTCTTTCTGACTGTCCTTTTATGGGATACCCTTCATGAGGCTATTTTTCTTCCTTGACTCTGTCCCTGACAATAGTCAGGGGGGTTACCTCCACTTGTGGAGGCGCTCATCACTCCTACTGTCTCTTTTTATCATGAGGCGGGGGGAGGTCCTGTTTTTGCACCTCATGGTATACTGATAACTTTAATTTTTGTGCACACCTCCCCATAAGTCAAAAATCAGCACCCACCACGTTGTTTAACATGGTGTGGAGGTGTACACAAATTTTTTAGTTATCATTATATTTTTCTGTTGGGCTTGGAGCCCCAATTTTTAAATGCGATTTATTGCAACCGTCGACAAATTTGTCAGTCACGAGATTAGAACACTAATTTCCACACGTTCAGAATGAAAATCCACAACTCTATCGCTCGGCCACGGAACGTTATTACTATCATACGTTTTAAAAATTAATATGAAGTTACAAATACCTGGAAATCCAAAAACAGCTCGCCTGGATTATATCCAGGGGGCGTGGCTTTTTTTTTATCTTTGTCATGGATAAACGGCTATTATTACCCATAGCGCTAGCCACATAAAGCCTTGTCCTCCTTGCTCCGGCCCCTAACATAGTCAGGGGTAGAGTCCTTGTCTAAAGAATCTAACTTTGTCAGGGGGCGTGACACATCAGGGGGACAAGGATAACGTTTTTTTTAATAAAAAAAACGTAGGAACTCCAACCAAAAAATAATCCGCAGCCGTCAGAGAATATTATGCAGTTATAAGCGAGGAGCAGGCAGATCCGCCAGAGTTATCTCCCTTCACCCACTCCGATTAACAAGTTCGCACTATGAGTGTTTTCCAGAGTGAAATATATTGTTATTTTTTGTATTTCTTTGAAAATGTTGAGTTGATTATATTACCTGCGACATGTTGTACCGAAGCTAGGAAAATACAGAAATATTTAGCAGCCTCGTTTGTTGATCGAAATATTATTTCTTCGCCTGTCTCTGGATTTAAAGATTTAACTGGTCTTGGATATTTATTATTATTTGCAGCATCTTCCCCCTGACAATAGTCAGGACACAATTCTGACTCGGCATAATAGCCTGAAGATTATTCAAAGAATTATCAATTTTTTGGCCGTTAATATGATCAATCACAAAACCATCTTTGATCACTGGTGAATTTTATTATTATTCAAAGAAAATCAGATGATTCTTGATCGACGGTTGATTTTATTATTCTTCGGAGAATTTTAAAATGATTCTTGATCCGTGGCAGAATTTATTATTATTCAAACAATAATCTGATAACTCATTCTCGGATGTGTATTTTATTATTGTTCAAGAATAATCAGATGATTCTTGATCAGTGGCAGAATTTTATTATTGTTCAAAGAATATTAAAATGATTCTTGATCAGTGGCAGAATTTATTATTATTCTTTGAATCATCTGATAATTCTTGATCGGTGGTGCATTTTATTATTATTCGGAAAATAGCTTGAAGATTATTCAAAGAATTATTAAGTTCTTTGTCATAAATATGATCAATCAATTTTCCAGAACTCTACGGTAATTTTATTGTTAAGTCTCAGATCACCAATATCAGTGTCGGATGAAAAATTTCATAGTAATTCGCGTGAATTAGTTGTCCCGTCAAAAGTAAACATTTTCATATAAAATTTATTAAACATTATAAAAATAATGTCAAACATTATTCCATATCTCAAAGATCCTGGCATAAAAGATTACTCAACAACCTAAATTAACTGACACTGATCCTGAAACAATATTAAAAAACCTTGAAATATGCATCAAACTAGCTGCAGAAATGTATCCACGAACAACCACTGAAATAAGCGACATCTGGTACAACGTACAGCAACAAACGTTAGTTATTCATCCTGATATTGCTAGAGAAAGTTTGATAGCTCGCCGTCGTGGATCAATCTACTTGCTTCTTGGAATTAACAAAAAGACCAGCGAAACATATTTTACTCAACCAGATGGAACTATATTCATTCCGATCACATTTTTCATTCGCCACGAAATAAAGTTTGTTTTGCTTGATACAACAGTAGTCGGAACAATATTTGCTGATGGTTCTGTCAGGTACTTTTTTGATCCATAAGAAGAAGTAGAACTTGTAGAAGAGTGCAGGAAAGAAATTACTAAGAAGATAGCATCAAAAGTTGTAACGATTTCTGAGCTTAATCCGACAGTGCAGGGATTATTAACCGAAACAAAGTATCATTGTTCGTTAACACATACTCTACCAGAAACTGATCGCTAATGTGGTGTTTCACATAGTGTTTTACAAACCAATCTTGTACAGTGTTTTTCAAGCCAGTCTAGCGCTGAGTACAGTTGGTTAATAAAAAGATGCCTATGAAAGGTACAGACATTTTTTGGCTCATCCCGCTGATGATAAATTTCATCAGTTACTTGATTCAGTTGTTGGCACTACAACATTTACTATTATGTAAATTTTTTTGTTGGAGTTGAAACTTTTTAAAAACATTGTATATACAGTTGGTTAATAAAAAGATGCCTATGAAAGGTACAGACATTTTTTGCCTCATCCCGCTGATGATAAATTTCATCAGTTACTTGATTCAGTTGTTGGCACTACAACATTTACTATTATGTAAATTTTTTTGTTGGAGTTGAAACTGTTTGAAAACATTGTATATATATATATATATATATATATATAAGGTTATATATATATATATATATATATATATATATATATATATATATATATATATATATATATAATGAAGAGATAAATCATCGATTTCAATCATGTTTAGGGGGAAATGCCAAATTCAGATGTTGAGGCACTAATGCAATATTACAGGTTTTATTATAAAACCCTCGGGTGTGTAAAAAAAATGCTACAAGTATTACAGCACAATACTTCGGGTAATATCATATTTACCATTGATAATGACCGGCTCTAGTATAATTTCAAGTGGATAGGATCTGGGGTTGGTAATTCTATTTCAGCAGCTTTAAAAAAAGATTGAGCTTCGATTAGAGATGCCTGCAAAACAGCAAGTATCACTTATACAAAATTACTTAATCAAATAAGGTCATATTTGCGTGGCGTAAAATACTATATGGATGATTTAATACGTGAGTTTCGTATCATTGATAGTATGCTAACAAATATTCTCCCGATGAGAGTTAGCAAATACGAAACAAATATCCAAGAAAGTATGGTGATAGTTAAGATGATGTTTGGCAAGGTTATTTTGGAGCTCATTTTTATTGAGAAATGTGAAAAAATCTTTGATACTACTTATATCAAGAAAGAAATTTTTGTATTGACGAGAAGACGAAAGTTATTTCGTCTAAACTTCGGTATGTCTCGATTGATTGAAACCGCCTGACAATGTTTTTTTTTTAGCCGTCAAAATTTTCTAGGAATCTTCCCAAACCGTCTCTTTGTTTTGCAAAAAATCTTCGACAGATGGAGGGTTTAATTTTGTGATATAATACTTCGGTGTACGTTTCTAATAATAGAATAGTGTTGATCGATAAAAATTACCTCCACATTTCGGACACAATTGGGTCTTTCCTCGAACGCCTTTACCTTATTTCAAGCACGGTTTCGGCCCAGCATCACTGTTTTTCTTCATCTGAAGATTATGCATTCCACAGTATCTATCAAAACAGTTTTTATTGCATCTCTCAGTTGATCCTTGAAATAACCATTGACATTTGTTCATACCGATTGAAACTGGCATTATACTCTATTGCAGATAAAAATTTAACTCTAATCATAAGTTGGTTTTTATATTTGTTTTAAAGATTCAAATTTTATGTGAAAATATATAATTATGTCTGCAAAGACGCGAAAACCAAGACACATACTTATGAAGAAGTTGATGAAAGAGTATTACACAATAATTGGGGAAAAAGCGAAGTACCAAATCAGTAATCGTGATCTGGAGCGGCTTTAGAAAGGTCTTGAAGAAGCAGCTCGAATCAAGCATAAGGCTCTTTTTAGCCAAGTGCTTCAACAAATACAAGATCGTTTTAAGACCGATTGTTATCGAATCATCGTTTGCAGGATTCAACAAAACATATCTAATCAAATCTCCTGAGACTGATATTCTGCAGGACGCTATCAAATTTGTCTTACAACATGTACCAAGTGTTAAGATGCTTGTATAGTATCAAATATTATTTATGAAGGATACGGATCCAGAAACTATTAGAGAAGCGTATTTATCGTCAAAACATCGTGTTGTTTTTGCTGGTGATGATATAGCCGCAGTAACAAATCAAATACAACAGGAAATCAATAAACTCATTGACGAGTATACTTCATCAGGCTCTGGCTGGTCGTTTGTTGCAATCAAACAAATACTGATTCATACCCACAAATACGATCCGCTACGAGCTGGTAAATTTGTAGAGCTTCCAACGGCAATAAAAAATTCGCAGTGTTGTGTTAACGTTAAAAGTGATGACGATAGGTGTTTAATGTGATGGCTGCGCTTTATCAAGCTGATAAAGATCCTAATCGAACTTTCAAGTACAAGCAGCATATTTCAAAACTAAATCTAGCTGGAATATTGTTTCCAACTCCGATTAATCAGACTGATGTTTTCGAACAAAATAATCTTCATCCGTTTCCTGGTGGAATTAATGTGTTTAGTGTTGATGACACAACTTTGACAATATTTCCAAAACGTATTTCAAAATACGCCAGCAACAAAGTTGCCAAAGTTGCCAAAGGCACAATTAGTTTGTTGTTGTATAAAAAACATTATAGTTGGATTAAGAACTTTAACGGACAGTTGTATCATCAGAACAATAAAAATCGTGATAAAAAACACTTCTGCTAACGTTGTTTGTGCGGTTTTAGTAAAAATGAGTTTTTAACCGAACACAGCAAGTACTATGTAAACATACAGCGTGTGACGATGCCGAGTGAAAACAAATAAAGTACTATCATTCAAAAAATTACAACAGAAAGCTTCCCTTACCGTTTACAATCACATACGATTTCGAATCAGCACTTGTGCCCGTTGAGCCAAATTGTAAGGTAGCTAGTTCACGATTGACAACTCATACTCAAAACATTTTCCAGTTGTTGTAGCGTATAAAGTTAGTTGTACAGTTGATCCTAGTTTGTCAGAGTTGTTAAAGTTTACAGACAGTCCAGCAATGATGATATTAATCCTGCTGTATAGTTGTTAAACAATTTCTTCATCGAAGTTTTTAAAACACAACAGCATTTTTCAAAAACTGTTCCGATGAAATCATTAACGCCGCAGCAGACAAACGAGTTTTTACCTGCTACACACTGCCATATTTGTGGATTACCGTTTGTAAACATTCAATCTAATAGGACCCATCGCTGAAAAAAGTACATGATCAATGTCATTTGACCAGCAAATACCGTGGAACTGCCGATGACAAGTATAATCTAAAATTTCATGCACCTGATTTCATTCCGTGCATCACTCATAACTTTCGCGGATACGACAGTCATTTCATCATATCTGCATTAGGAGATCCTGGTGTGATGGAAATGTGCAGGGAAATAAAAATCCACGGTACAAACAACGTTGAAAAGTTTATGTCGTTGACAGTAGGACTGCTTCGTTTTATTGATTCGATTCAGTTTATGGCAGCATCGCTAGATGAACTGGTTAAAGGCTGCAGTTAGTTTCCATCGATTAACAAACACTTTGGTGAAAAAGCAGACCTACTCAAGCGAAAAGGGGCTTTTCTGTACGAATGAGATATTCGTACGGAAAAGCTCCTATTGAGATGATAGTGTTGATCGGTTCTCTGAAACATCTCTACCAGCCCAAGACAAGTTTTATTCGACACTGACATCATGAGGTATTTTCAATGACGATTATCAGTACTCTTAAAAGGTTTGGAAAGAATTCGGTTGTAAAATTTTCGGTGATTACCACGATGTTTTCCGGAATTTCCGTGAAACAAGCATTAACAATTACATCCTGGATCCTTGTTGGTATTATTCCGCTAAAGGGTTGTCGTGGGACACTTTGCTAAAGTATAATAAGGTAAAGTTAGATTTACTAACAGACGTTGATATGTTTAACTTTATCGAACGAGGCATTCATGGCGGAATGAGTGTTATCACAGAAAAGTATGCTTGTGCAAATAACAAGTACATGAAAAACTATAATCCTGAGTTTCCATCGCAATATATAGTCCATCTTCACACGAGTAATCAGTATGGTTATGCAATGTCAGAACCGGTGCCGTTTGGCGGATTTCGTTGGATATTTACAGAAGAATTTCTTATAGAACAAATAATCTTGACGCAGATCTTTCGTTGGCTGATAATAGTTAACTCATTGATGTTGATATTGATTATCCTGCTTCGATGCATGATTTCCATAACGATTATCCCTATTTGGCTGAATCAATGATCATACCTGATTCGTTGTTGTCACCGGAGCAATTATCACTTCGTAAAGGTAAAACGTGTTCTGTAAAACAATTATTACCGAACCTTCTTGACAAACGAGGGTATGTTGTTCATTAAAAAAATCTCAAGCAAGCAATAGATGGTGGGCTTATGTTAAGAAAGGTTAATCGTGTGTTAAGATTCAATCAATTACAGTGGATGCGTGGTTATATTGTCTCTAATACTGCTCCACGAGCTGTTGCTGTCAAAGATTTCGAAAAGAACTTTTTCAAGCTCATGATTAACTCTGTTTTCGGTCAGACGATGGAAAATATCAGAAAGTGCGTTAATATTGAGTTGGGTAATAACGTTTGCTGGATTAATCTTGTTATTGTTAAGAAACATAAGACAAACTTAGTGCTTGACAAAACGATCTATGTTGGTGCTGCTGTGTTAGATCTGTGTTAGATCTGCCGAAGTGGTTCATGTATGATTTTCACTACGGTTTTGTTAGGAAGCAGTTGCCGTCAAACAGATTACTGTTTACCGACACTGATTCGTTAGTTTATGAACTCGAGTGTGACGGAGTTTACCAGGATATGTACAATAGCAGATCGTTGTTTGATCTTTCCGATTATCCTCGCGATAGCGGAGTCTGGTGCGGTGATGATAAGAAAGTTATCAGCAAATTCAAAGACGAGTTTAATTTTAATGTTGTGTCTGAATTTACTGGACTACGCAGTAAAATGTATGCTGTATTACTCGATAATGACAAAGTTATCAAAAAAGCAATGGGAGTAAAGAAAAACATAATTGATAAGGATATGATATTTGATAATTACCGCACGGTTGTATTTGGCTAAGAAAAAGATCGTCGCGTGGAAATGACCGCGATAAGATCGTATTTGCATAATATCGTTACTGATAAAATTTTTAAGCAGGGACTGTCAAATTTTGATGACAAACGCTATTGTAAGGATGGTATTAGTACACTAGCTCTTGGCCATCATAGCACACAGCAGCACAATCTACTCGAATTTGTCTTTGGTTGTTAGTGAAAAAACATTGCCAGAATCAATAAACAGATTTTTTAGTAAAAAAAATTAATATTTCCAGAATCAGTGAAAGATTATTAGTAATGTAAAATGGGGACATCAGCAAAGTTCTTTGGATAGTAGTAACCATTTGCATTTGACAACCGTTCGAAAAAATATTCGCAGAACAAGTATTAAACAAGCACTCTTCCATAAGGCCATGACCTATGAAGTGGGCTAAGGAGGATTAAGAAAGTTGTAATAGAAGGTCGACAAAGCTCATAAACGTGCTTAAACTACATATGCCATTTTACGTGCTCATGTCCCCATTTTATATTACTACTACATATGCCATTTTTACGTGATCATGTCCCCATTTTATATTACTACTACATTATCGTTCATAAGTGAAATAACTAACGCACAATACGTATACCATTATTAACTTAACTTACTCTTCTCATTTTCAAATACATCATAACTGAAATGAACACTGAACATATATATATATATATATATATATATATATATATATATATATATATATATATATAATTTATTCCAATACATGCTTGATTGACAGACATTCATACATATATACAGAGACAGCAGCACAAAGATGCAAATATACAGATAGCCAGAAAGAGTTGAGAGAGAGAGAGAGAGAGAGAGAGAGAGAGAGAGAGAGAGAGAGAGAGAGAGAGAGAGAGAATGATAAACACAGATATACATACAAGCTGAGAGAGAGACGAAATATGTAATGAGCCATTAAAATTGAAGAAATAGAGAGCATGAAAGAAAGAAAATATGGGGAGAACATGAGAGTATTTACTTGCAGAATCCCAGCTGACGATTAACTATTATGGCACAGTCAACAAAACAATCGACAGTCTCACAGATGAGCATGTACATCGCGAAGCGATCAACCCATTACTTTGTCGCTGTTCATAGGATCATGTTGTAACACCTCCACAATGATTGTATACTATATATAAGTTCAACAACAGACGCATATATACTCGTTTTTTATATTGTCACGGGTTCCCTGTTCTCGTGGTATTCACTGTTTCCGTCCTGGATATGTACTGCATCATCTGACAGTCGCTTATAGCCGTAGTCTTGTTACACTGTTGATCTGAACCAGTAACATATTCTTTCAACAATGTTTCCCTTCCTGGAAAAGCAAGAAAAGAATGGATCTTTTTTTTCTTTCAAATATA
>JAECUM010044224.1:0-18173 GCA_016617855.1 Megalonaias nervosa | reverse complement strand
GTTGGTTTTGTCAACAATGGCATCATGGCGTTATTCAAAAGTGCCGCATATATTATTGATGGACGAGAAATTGAAGTTTGCCACAACGACATCGACGTCGCTACAACGATACTTGGTCTTGCGCGATACAGCGATGATTACTCAAGATCAGCTGGTCCATCAATGATGTTTGCCAAGAACACAACTGATCATCCAGAAAACAAAAATGTAACATTAAATGCAGCTGGGAACACAGTTATATCGATGAACGAAAATTTCAACTTGGGGTTTGCATCACGGCGAATGATGCTGAGCGATGATGAAAGTTTCTCATGTGCGATTCCACTCTCACACATCTTTGGATTCTGCAGAAATGTTAGAAAGGTTATTTTCGGAGCAAAACATACAGTTGTACTAGTACAAAAAAATACCGACGACGACGCAATATGGCACACCGAAGGTGTTGACGCGGCCGCAACAGTAGCACTTCATGGAAAAGTAACGCTGACAAAACTCTCGCTGTGGATGCCAACGTTGACTCCATCGTTAATCGAAGAACAAAAATTGCTTTCTTTTATGAATCAAGGCGGTAAATCGACAATATCATGGTTGACTACGGCTTCAGATTCTATCCAGAGTAACATCAACGGGTTATTCACATGACAGATAGCATCACAGCAAGGTATCTCTGCGCCACGACATATATTTGTTGCATTTCAAGATGTTGCACAAGTAAACTCACAATTGCGTACCACAATGATATTTGATAAACTTGGTGTCACAGAAGTTTCTTTGCGGATAAATGGACATCAAGAACCAGCCGAGGATATATTACTGGATTTTAATTAAAATCATGTTGCAGGTGCGTATCATCGTTTCATGACATTCATGGGACGCGACCAAAATGTCGATACTGGCTTACAAATATCTCAGCGGGATTTTATAACGCTGTTTCCGATCTATTATTTTTCATTGGAACATTTAGATTTATTCAGGCAATCTGTCGTTGATATACACGTACGAGCTCGCGTAAACCGAGGAGTAATTGCCAATTACAGAGCAATCGCTGTTATATTATCCGATAAAACAATACTACCTGAAGGTGTTGGTGGTCGTATGAAAGTCGTTGATGCCCCCGTGCAAAGCATGTAATCGTTAATTTAAAAATCAAAATATTATTATAAAATGTCATATCATCATGTTAGTGTCAGCCTGACTCCTGGTCAGATTAAAAAACTACAATTAGCGTCCAAAGATAACTGTGGAACAACAATATCGTTAAAACAAGGACAAATCTAAGGTGGTCCGAATAAACTATCACTGACAGAACGTCAACTCAAGCACTTCAGTGACGCTAAACAAATCAAGCACCGGTGTGCGACTTAATCTTTCCGCGAGTGCTATCAGCGATGATGTTAAAACCGGTGGAATATTTTCACTTCTCGCAGCGATTCCGGGAATAATTTCCGCGGCTGCACCCGTGGTTGCAAAAGCTGCTGCGTTAGGTGCTGTTGGAACTGCTGCTGAAATTTCATTAAAGAAAGCACCAGGAAAAGGTTTAAAAAAGGAAAGGGTTTAAGATTACCGGGAACTTAACCGTGGTACGGAAAAAGATTAAGAATCCCAGGAACACTTCGTTGATTCTTCCAATGTCCAATTTTGATTTACTTGATGCTGCTACCCAGCTAAACATAAAAAAAACTTCAGAGGTGTTGTTATGCGTGATCAATTACCGCACAAACCAAATCGTATTGAAACTGGTATTATTAATCTCGATGAATCCACCAACGCAGGTACACATTGGGTTGCATACGCGATTGATCCACGTGGAATTGTTTATTTTGATTCGTACGGGTTAGCACCAACAAAAGAATTTTTATAATATGTGAGCAACATGCAAATTCCGGTTTGGTATTCAACGCTACCAACACAAAAAATAACGGACCCACCAATATGTGGCAGAGAAGCACTTGCTGTACTTGACGCGATTTCAAAATCATCAGTGCCACCTCATAAAGTTGTGCACGAGTACACCGTTTTAAACAACCATTAAATGTATATGGTAGATATTTACGGAAGATCAGCTAAAACTAAGACCCAACAAACATCAGGTGAAGATTTACTCAAACGAGTAACAACACAGATCAATGATGAATTATCTGATCTGCTCAATCTTGTCAACGTTGATCCTGGTGAACTTGTAGTATTTCAAAACCGTGAAGGAAAATTGATGACGATATCATTGTTCATTGACATAAAACTCTCCGAAATTAACACAAGACTCAACGATATTATCAGTGGAGTTCCTAATATTGTTAAAAAAAACAACTAATCTCGTTAAAATTCCTCACGCGCAGATCAACAATATCGTATACACAGTATCATCAGGATCATCGACGTGGACACCGCAAAATAACACTATCAAACATACCATGGAAGTAACTGGTGTGTACAGGCTGTCCGTGTTCAGCTCTGCAAAATTTAGGATATTTGATACATTTCCATGGCGTCATTCAACCGATACTTTTTCTGGAACTGTATCTGTAGTGTTAAATAAGGATACCGAAGAAACGTTTATACTGGAACCATCTGATAAAAAATTCACCGCAGCGTCTTACTGGTGGTGTCTTGAATTTATCTCTGAAACACCGCAATTGATTACCTAATATAGTATAATGATCGACGCTAACCAACAGATACAATCAAGTATGTGAGTTATAAACCAAACTGAAAAATATCATCGACGAGTACAGCGTAGAAGTAAAAAAAAAATATCGCAGACGCACAGTTGTCATCGACGTAGTTGTGTATTCGGCAGCTGCGATCATTGCGTCGTCTGAGGTGCTACTATCCGCGGTAACGATGACGTCGCCGGCAGTTGTAACAATTTGTGTTTCAGCTACAACAACAATTGCTGATGTTCTTAATATCATCGCCAAAAAAAAATATCGACGTGTACAAGCGCGAAATTACACGAGTACACAATAAAACTGCACGCGGTGACGTTAGCGTACTCGAAGCTATCGTCGTTGATTTCATCTTGCCTCAACGACGGTATAATTACCGACAACGAGTTCACAAAAATAATCGAGATTTACAACGAGGCAACAGAACCAGAAAAATATTCTGATTTAAAAACGAGATAATAATAATGTCGTCAACGTTGGAACTGCTGCAACAGATAGCTAACAATACAGCTCCGCAAAAAACAACGATGATATCAACCAGTTCAACCAATCCTGAATTCAGTATTGTTTTTCCAACTGCAATTCCAGCCAAAGAAATAACACTAGCACAATTATGAGTTTATTATAGTTGGCCCAACATCAGATCAAGATCATTTGGTAGTCTCTCCGCAAATAACTCGTTGGTGTTTTCGAATAAAAATAATCCCGATGGAACTTCCGATTGGCAAGTTGTTAGTATTCCCACGGGCAGTTATCAAATCGAACAGATCAACGAAGAATTTCAGCGCAGAATTAAATCTATCACAGGATGAGAATCCAAGATAGTCATTACTGTTCGTGAACCAACGTTGTCATCCGCGATTGAAATTTCTACGCCATATTACGCCGTAGATATTTATCAGTCTTCGATCAGAACTGTGTTAGGATGGCCTGAGATTCCGCAGGTCTATGAAGGACCACCTGAACCAAGCCGGGATAATTTTTTCACGACAGAAAAAAAATTCATAAAACTTCCAGAATATCGAAAACAAAAACCATGGGTAACCCGGATCGGCGATACAATTTTTAATTCTCCTGACGGTGGACATAATATAGTAAGTTACAATTATATATTTGGTAAATCTACAGAAAAGACTCTTTACGTCGAAGAAAGAGTCAAGTGATTCACCGACGTAATTAAAACCGAACACAAGCGAGTAATCGGTGATTTACGAAATTTATTTATTTCTATGACGCAACATTACAACGATGATACAAAACAACAAATCATCCAAACAATACAACACCTAAATCAGCTTGCGGCGGATCATGAAATTCATATCGAAAAAATAATTCATGAAATGATTACCAAGGGGCGGGATAATAGTCAATTTAATATATTTAGGAATGAAGACCTCAGAAAAGTATTCCTCGACCATTATAAAATAACCGAACAACAATTACCAACATTTATCATGCCTGAATTTGACGCGTCCGAGTTAAGAAAATCAGTCAATGATATCATCGATGAATATTTTCCAAAAGTTCTTGCCGCGTGGAGAAAATAAATTCCGCAAGAAAATATTCTCCGATACAACAACGATCCGTACTGCGGCCGCAGGCATGTATCACCGGGCATCCTCAATATAACATCAACGATCGCAGTCAATCTAGTATGTGACGTCGTCGATTTAAGTTATCAAGTAGATTTACAAAAATCCAATCAAGCCCAACAAGGATACATTTTATACACATTTACCCCTCAAATTCCCCCAGGGTATTTAATTGTATCAGAACCAATCAACGTTGTTTATCTGCGTGTGCATAATCCACTGTTACCGCGGATAAATTTTAAGCTTACTGATCAGCAAGGACACCTTTTGGATTTACAAGGAGAATCATTGAACGTAAATTTGTAAGTGAGATCATAGATCTCGCGTTCGTGGAACAAAGAAAAATCTGAATAAATATTATTATCAGAATAAAAATAAATCTGATTCAGAATAAAAAAATAAATATTATTATCAGAGTAAAAAATAAATATTATTATCAGAATAAAAAATAAATAATCTGATTCAGAATAAAAATAAATCTGATTCAGAATAAAAAATAAATAATCTGATTCTGAGTAAAATATTTATGATGGGATGCTGTTAGTTCATTTTGTTTCCTTTTATTTTTTTTTTGTTATTATCAGAATTTTAAAAAATTATTATTCTTATTGTTATTATTATTATTGTTATTATTATTATTATTATTATTATTATTATTATTATTATTATTATTATTTTTATTATTGTTATTATTATTATCTGATTCTGAATAAATAATCTGATTCTGAGTAAATATTTTTTTTAGTGTATTTAGAAATAAATTTTCTCTCTTGTTTAGCTGGTACCACAGTCACGATGACACCGTTGGTTTCGTTGTCACTACATTCACTTTCACTTTCACCGTGGGTAGAGTAAACTCGTCGCTATCTTTCGGCAGTAACTCTTCCACGGCTTTACTCGCTGTCATAATCTCGTTCAGTTGTTTTATACGAGCATTTACTTTCTTTTTGTTTCGTATTCGTGAGATAATTCTGATTTAATTTTTCCGATTGAGCGTGAAAGGGGAACAAGTAATTTTTCCTGAGCATCTATAACTGCTGCCAACGACTGTAACATTGCCTGCTGAATCAACTTTATGATCTGTAATCGGATGGTAGTGTATATCTGTTCTCGGATTTTCGAAATTGTATTGATTTAAAATCACACATAATTTTCACAGGATTAAGTTCATCAGAAATTTTTATACCATGTTTTTAATTGCTTAATAGCAACAATAACAGCATTAAAATTTTCTTGATTCATTATATAATAAATATTTATTCAAAATAAAAATATTTCTGAATCAGAATTAATATAATAATAAAAAGTTTGAAAAATCTGAATCAGAATAAGATTAATAAAAATAAAAATATAAAAAATATTTCTGAATCAGAAAAATATTAATAAAAATAAAAATATATAAAAATTATTTCTGAATCAGAATAATATTTAAAAAAATAAAAAAAATATTAAAAATATTTCTGAATCAGAATAATATTAATAAAAATAAAAAATATAAAAAATATTTCTGAATCAGAACAGTATTAATAAAATAACAAATATAAAAATATTTCTGAATCAGAATAATATTAATAAAAATAAAAAAAATATAAAAAATATTTCTGAATCAGAATAATATTAATAAAAATGAAAAATAAAAAAATATTTCTGAATCAGAATAATAAAATATATAAAAATATTTCTGAATCATAAATAAAAAATATAAATAAAACATTTCTGAATCAGAAAATAAAAATATTTCTGAATCTGAAAAAAATAAAAAATATAAAATATTTCTGAATCAGAATAATAAAAAATATATAAAATATTTCTGAATCTGAATAATAAAAATAAAAAATATAAAAAAACATTTCTGAATCAGAATAATAAAAAATAAAAAATATTTGTGAATCTGAATAATAAAACTAAAAAATAAAAAAATATTTCTGAATCAGAATAATAAACAATATAAAAAATATTTCTGAACCTGAATAATAAAACTAAAAAATATATAAAATATTTCTGAATCAGAATAATTAAAAAAAATATAAAAAATATTTCTGAATCTGAAAATAAAAATGAAAAATATAAAGAATATTTCTGAATCTGAAAATAAAAATAAAAAATATAAAAAATATTTCTGAATCTGAAAAATAAAAATTTACAAAACATATAATCACAACACAACCCCATGTGAACTCCTAGATAGCCAAACAACATTCTATCAAGCTCAGGGGCATTCGAATCAATCCCCATGTGAACTCCTATGTTGCCAAACGACATCCTAGCAAGCTCAGGGGTATTCGAAATTAGACGAAACACAATCCCCGTGTGAACTCCTAGACTGCCAAACGACATCCTAGCAAGCTCAGAGGATACATATAAACTTAATTCTAACTTATCTCTAGGGGACTTAACTACCTTATCTCTAGGATTTAACTAACTTATTTCTAGGGACAGCACACACATACACGGGGCCTTCTCTACGTTCAACAGATCATGCTCACTCTCCCCCACCCATAATCAACCCCGGGGAGTGCAAAGTTGCACCCACCACGTGGTAACATGGTGGGAGAGTGTATTATTCTCTGTTGAAGTTCGAGGAACTGGGCGGAGTCCCAACTATTAGGAAAAATTTTGTATAATACCGCCCCATCGACAATGTGACTGCCATGGGAATCGCACCCCAGGCCTCATTATCAGAATCCAACGTTTTTAACACTGTACCATGGTCCCATTCTTGCAAATACATGTTCGAAAATTACTATGAAAATTACCTATGCTACTACGTGAACTGCAGTGGGATTTCACACACGTTTCAACTGACGTGAATTTTTTAAAATTTCACACACATTTTAACTGAATAAACTGTAATGTGGATTTATTTTAATTTCACACACATTTTAACTGAATACAACGTGGACATAAAATACCGCCGGATGTATTGGAAACAGATGTTGCGTGACTGTAAGATCTAAAAATGACCTAACTGGAATTTCCACCGCTGTATTGAAATATAAAAGTAACCTACCTGTAATTTGCACGGCTACATTGAAAATATAAAACTAACCTACCTGAATCAAACTCGTGAATAATCTGAATTTATTTGAGTGAAAAGATGTAAATTACAACCACCGATTACAGACAGTTACAGAATACGACACACAAAAAAGTAAATCGCGACGGTCATGTAATATTACGCAGTCAAGCGGGACAACTGCTTAATTACACTATCAGAAAGAGATTTGCTTGACGGAGTTATCTCGCTTCATGTGTGTGATATTTAAATATAATTTGCTGATCGTATTTATTTGAAAATGCTGATTTAGTTATATTATCTGCGACACGTTTTACCGAAGGGGGGATAATGTCAAAATATTTAGCAGCTGAATTCATCGATGGAAATATTATTTCTTCGCCAGTCTCTACATCTGAAGATTTAACAGCCCTCTTTCCAACAATTTTGTGCATACCTGACTCACCAAGTCTACAATTCTGGCTTTGCGTAATAGCTTGCAAATTCGATAAAGAATTATTTTATGGATTTGAATCAATATGATCGATCACAAGGTCGTTTTCGATCAGTCCATGAAAACATTCGAACACGAATTTATGTGAGTAATGCATTTTATTTCCAGCACAGAATCTGAGATAATCAGTATTACTAACATTCCCGACTTTTTTAATCGACAATTCCTGATTACACCATCACGAGATGCTTCATAATTTTTGATGATGGGGTGTTTCACAATTCATTTTGCTCCATTTGCATACTAATATTATTTGTCTAAATTGTTATTTTGAAAATCTAACGAGATAGCCTACGGCGGTTTTTATGGGAGACTCGACATTTTTTTTATCATAATATCGTTTCAGCTCTCTGTATCTTTTACCACCACAACGCACACACAACCGAGTTTCACCTCGTACACCAATACCACACCGCAAGCACGGTTTTGGTCCTACACTTCCACGTCGAAAACTTTGCATGTGATAACCACAGAATTCATTTACGCATGCGCGGTTACACGGAGTTGTAAATCCTATCATTAACCAACTGCATTTATTCTTTGCTTGTATCATTATATATATAATTAAAGTTTAATTAAACACATACTTGCCTTAATTATAATATGGAGGAATTCACGAGATTATCTGCAATTAAGACTTCTAGAGCTAGATTTGATCTTGACAAGCTGACGAAATCTAAATTTAGTTTTTCGATGCAAGATCTGGCTTCGATGGGTAAAGATATAATTGATCGTATCAACGAAGCCATGAAGGAATTTCGCGACGATGGTGCAATTCATACGTGGTCAACATTCAGAATCATGAATATTATCGATGGTAGAATGAATGGCGAGCGAGGAAGGAAAATTATTAACTACCTCGATGATCAGCGATATATTATTCTAGTAAAATTTATTATACAGACAGAAGACGACGTTTGGATTATCCGTAACAAACGTGACCCATTAGGCGTGACCGTTGGAAGAAGCATCGTCACGTTGAATAAAAATTCCAAACCAGGAACATTGACTGGTATTAACAAACCATATTACGAACGGGTGTATCCTGTGACTGCAGTTGTTTATGCGCTATATCCGTTAAATGATAAACCCAACGTCGATGATCTTAAACCAATGAAACTGTCATGGATAAATTGTGTAGCTGAGCTAGTTACAGAACATTTCGCAGCAGCGATACGTGGAAAAGGTTTAACGGATTTTCGACATGAAAAAATAAACACGTGGGCAGAAAAAGTTAACGATACCGGAGTGTCTATCAGCGACGTTGCTGAGTTAGAAAAAATATTAAGATTTCCGATTACGGTGAAGACATTAACCGGAGAGATTTTATACAAACCGAAATGCACAAAAAATGGAACTCCGATAACAATCATTGATCATAACGCGCATGCATGGACGTCAGCGGTGATGATATTTCCACGAGACAGAACAATTAAATTTTATAGTGACTATATATTTGATTTTATCAACGATATCAGTAAGAGTGACCCTGTACCCGTGTGATCATTTCGAAGTTAAGATGGTTAAAATAACGATTAGTTTGTAAGACCTAGCGGAGAAATTTATCGTGCAGAATCACTCCCCGAAGAAATGAAAAATCTTGCGTTGAAATACATGAACAACAATAACGTTATCGAACAATTACTGAATAACTGTTTCACCGTTCCATCAGTTGCTGCTCACTTTGCTCAGGAGAAAAATTCATGGAAACCTACAAGATCGGAGTTTCTCGTTCATGTCCAACGTAGTTGTATCGAATATGGACACGGCGGGTTTGGAATACCGAGTACGATTACGACAACGTTATATCAGTTGATATGGCAACGTGTTATCCTGGAAGTTTTCTTGGACAAGGAAGTGTTCTGAAAACTTTAAAAGATTTGGTCATCCAACACACGAGATGACAAGAGTTGCGATAAATGGACCTTTGCCAGATTTTGATCTGACTGGATTCGCCTGCGATGATTCATTTGAATTTGCACTAGATCTTCATCCGATTGTTTATGTGTGGTTTGGAAGACATTTCTCAGAAAAACACTGGGCTCCTATTGTGTTGTTACTATATATGATTAATGTAAAAATATTAATATTGTTGGTTGTAAGTCAAGCGATAATATCGTATCGTCCGCAGAAACAAGTTTGGTTGCCACAACCAAATAAGTTTGAGGCAGAAAAAGATATCAAGGAAAAATTTCCTAATCTTGACGAGGATGAAGTTGTTAAACTTATTAATGTTGTATCCGGATACAACAAAGAAAATAATGAATAAGTTGCAAAGGATCCTGGCAGAAAAATAATCGGTAAGTTTACTCAGGATGGTGAGTATGATCATAAACGAACGTGTACCAGGTTGATCATGGACGATGCAGAACTCGATTTTATAATTGCTGATACAACGGAGAGAAATATGTTTATAAACCGAAATGATGTTTATTTATCGAACGGAACTAAATTAGGTACAATTGTGAGTTACACCGATGACGAGTCGCCGCAATTTACTCATTTAAGATCTTTGATGCTCGCGTACATTTCAATAAACTTATTATCGATGATAAACAGATTTGTTGATACCGCGGTTAGAGTTGCCACAGATTCATTTTATATAAATAAACAAATTTGGATTTGCTAGATAAATTACTTGGCACTGGTGAATGGGGATCATGGAGAATAAAACGCACAAACATATTTAGCTATTCTGAAAATGCCGACGTTGAAATTAAGGAAATGTATTACAAGAATAACAATCAAATACCAGCATCGACAGCGCCATCTGTGTATGATCCTGTAGCCAGGCATAAAACCGTTTATCTTAATGGGTGTGGTGGTTCCGGTAAAACAACACGCGCGATTGAATTATTTCGGAATTTTGATATGGTTGTGCTGACGCCCACACACAGACTCGCCAAAGAAATGAACGAACGAGGGGTGAAATCTCAGACTTATCATAGTTTCTTCAGATGGTGCGGAGACGCATGGACTCCATCGCAGATGGGTGAGAAATACATTCCCAAGATTATTATCTGGGACGAAATTTGTACGGTGTCGTTGGAAGTGTTAAAAATGTTTCTTGATTGGCTGTTATTGAAGAATACAGCTGTGATAATGTGTAGCGATCATGGTCAACCACCACCCTTTGTTGGACAGTCTCCACACGAATGGTTAAAAACTTTTGTAGATTATTACGAAGAAATAAATGATGATCATAGAGCTATTGATGAACCTCTGAAAGAATTTAAAAAGTTAATCAGACTGCAGCCAGATAGCATACAGTGTGAAATAATGCGTGGAGTAATTCCAGAATCTACTATGAATGATTTTTGGAATTTATGGAGGCCAGTTGATTTGATAGTTGCAAGTAGAAAGATAGAGATACACTGCAAGAGAAATTATTTCTGTTACACAAGGAAAGACTTTCAAATCTACCTGCACCATTATGTTATCGCCCAGCAGATACTCGACAACAGACTATTGAAGTTGAAATTCCGGGTGGTGGTAAACAATATCTTGTACTAAATGATATTGTTTTAGTTCCTGTCAGTGCTGTTACGAGCGCGTTGAGCATGAGTAAAAATCCATGGACATTAGGATACGCTATAACGATTCATTCATCACAAGGATTAACTATTTCTAATACAAATATTTGGATCGTTGATGATAGGGTCGAATGGTCAAATTTAGTTTTTCTCGCGTTGTCTCGAGTCAGAAGAATATCTCAACTGCACAGGGTTATTATGGATTGCCTAATAACCAAAGAAATCACTGATGATGTAAACGATGAAATTGCCAACAAAACATTATCTGGGTATCGACAATCTGACAAAAAAAATAACCGCGATTTTGATCTCGACGTTGAATCTATTATGACACTGAAACAACGACAGAATAATCACTGTGCGAGCTGTAACTGTAATATGTTGTGACAATCTTCGAACAATAATCCAACACAGTTTACCGTGGATAGAATTAATAGTAGTCTTGATCACACGCGCGAGAATATGATGCTGACCTGTCTTGAATGTATTCGACGTAGGAGTGCCAGTTTGCAGAAGTGAATGCGGTGGTAATTGTGTGTCTTTAAGAATTACTTGTAATTGTTCGCGTACAAATCCACGTTGAGGAGCAGTTGAATCTAGTCTGTAGATTACAGGTCTACCTGTGGATCTAACCACACTGAAAACTGTATGTGTTGTAACACTCCAGAGAGGATGAGTTACTCTTTTTCTACCCCCTTCGAGTTCACCGGGTTCATATAAATATATGACAGTCACATTGCTTAACACTGGCTGTTTTGAAAAGTCACGTCGTTGTATTGGTATATGTTTCTTTGCAATTGCGACGGTGGGTTTCATAGAAGTTGCACGAGTAATTTCATTATTTAACGCAGCTATCACACTTGGTAATCTTGCAACCCATTCACGAGATCTCGTATCTGCCTGAACTATTTCCTTCGCATACTGGTATCCAAATAATCTCTCAGCAAGTGTTCGATTAAATCGTTCAACAATTGCCTGATCACGATTAATTGCGGAATGTCCTCGTCTGATTTTGACATTATGTTGCTTCATCAACGACGACACTGCACAAGAAATTCTTTGCCAGGATCAATCTGTAATAGTTGTGGCCATTGCAAGGGTCCTCGTTGATACATTCGTTCAAACGCAGATGCAACTTCAGTTGCTCTCTTTGTTGATAGCGGTTCTGCTTCTTTATACCTACTTACAACGTCAACGACAGTTAACGCGTATTTGTATGTGCGTGATCGACGTCTACCAATTTTAATAGTATCGTGTGGCAAAAATAAAATATCTGCTTGATGAACTTCATTGGGAACGCTGACATCAAAATGTGCGTAATGAACTTTTTTAGGTGGTGGTAGATAGATTTGCCATAGTGCCTGTCGTGCTAACCAATTTGCAGCAACAGAAAGTGTAACATTTGCTGCATTAACAAGTTTACTAATCACTACTCTGCCTCTCCAATATCCTCTTGGGCTATAATAAACCGATTCTATTATAATAGTTATATGATTAATTACCAGCCCCTAGCATTTGTTTACCCTTCATCGCAGATTTTACCAGAAAGCTAGCAAATGTTTCTCTGAGAGATTTATCAGGTATAGAATTTAACGCATGCATCAACTTCACATCTGCGAGGTGCCGTTGTTGTAAATCTTTGCTTTTATACGCAACATCATGAATATGACACGCTTGATCAACTGCGTTTATTGGATACTCTCCAGGTTTTGGTTGGTCTTGGTTATCGAGTCGGATATCAAGACGAATTCCAGGACCACAGTAATTATAGCCATGCAGATGTTTCTCACCAGGGTACTTGGCCCATGGAATTCCTGGTAATTTTCCCAGCAAAGTAGCAATATCACCAGCGGTTTTTGTTTTGTTTTCGACAAAATAAATCTAATTTTTTTTGTGCCACATTTTTCACATTTACCTGTAAGAGCACGTTTTTTATTTTTTGTTGTCACTGTAGTTAATCCACTGGTGGACGTGGGTGCTCTACATCGAACACAATATCGATCCATGATATAAATTATTATGGATATAATTGACTTCTCAGCGACACAAGCGCGTGAGTCAGTAAAGCATCATCCAGCGTTACCAAATTCTATAACGATGATAATAATTGGACCATCTGGAAGTGGTAAAACACAATTGTTGCTTAATCTGATAATGAGATGGATGAAATGGAATACGTTGTATTTAGTGGAACCATCCGTAGATGATCAAAGATGTTACAACGTTTTAAAGGATTTTAATGAAAATGCAAAGTCGTTGTATGAAGACGGCGACAACGATAGTGTTGTTGATTTTATCACCGATGTTGATGATGCCCCCTTCGTAAATGACCTCGATGGACGTATTAATAATCTCGTAGTATACGATGATGTGATGCTGGACAAACAATCAAATCCAGCTAGAATATTTTCCAGAGGCAGACATGAAAATACTGATGTTATATATGTTACCCAGCGATATACACAAATACCTAAAGTGATCAGAGATAACTGTAATGTTTTAGTTGTATTTAACGGAGTCGATACACATAAGTTGCGAAACATTCATCAAACTTGGTGTTCAGGGGACATGGACATGATTAAATTCAAAAACTTCTTAGCGCGAGCACAAGCTACTCCGTATGAATTTATAACGATAAATTTATGTGACTCCAGATCTAGGTATCGTATAGGTCTTGATAAAATGTTTGGTTAATTACAGCAGCAGTGAGGCTGACGACAACGAGTGCGTGTGCGGCTACGTAAACGAACTCGCCTAAAATTTGAAGAAAAAAAAATACGTCAACGAACGAGTAACAAAAAAGCTAATTGGATCTGTTTCCCGTTGTATGGAAATATGATCAGTTAGAGGTTTCGGTCTGAGATTATTGACCTTATTTTTTAGCCTTCGTAGGAACCTTTATTTTTGCAAACGGAGCCCTCTAATAAAGTTGTAGGGTTCAGCCTCTCTGCTGCTCTATGCAAGTTTGAAATATGGGTCTTGTTAATGTGTGGTTGCTAATTGATTAGAGTAATATAATTTGTGGTATTCAGGCGTTTAAGAACCTTCAGTTGACAACGACCGTTGTCTTAAGGTACTTGGATACAAAAGGAAACATCAACCTCAAGCCTGAGTCAGACAGGTGTTTGATTCGCTTGGTAGGAAGACCCCTTGCGTGTTATATTATTGGAGGTAATTTATGCTCTTGAAATTTGCATGACTAAGACTTTATAGACATGTGTCAAACAAATGACCAAATTGACACGGCTCACAAGTGTGTTGAGAATACTGCAAATCTTCTGAAAAAGCACAAGCAATTGCAAAACAATACAGTTTATTAACAACAAGCAACCCCTGTGATAAGAAGGACTCCATTCAAAAGTTTCTATAAATAAATAGCAACCCCTGCAATAGGACTTCCGTCAAATGTTTCTATAAACAAATAATCCCTGCGGTAGAAAGAATTCAGTCAAAAGTTTCTATCAACAAATAGCAACCCCTGCGATAGAAGGTCTACATTCAAAAATTACTATTATGCAAATAACAGCCCCTGCGGTAGAAGGAATTCAATCGAAAGTTTCTATAACAAACAGTAACCCCTGCGGTAGAAGGAATTCAATCGAAAGTTTCTATAACAAACAGTAACCCCTGTGGTAGAAGGACTTCACTCAAACGTATAAAGTTTCTATAAACAAATAGCGACTCCGGCGGTAGAAAGACTTCACTCCAAAGATTCTATAAAGAAATAGCAGCCCTTGTGGTAGAAAGACTTCACTCAAATGTTTCTCGCCTCTTAAATGCTTATTTCGCTCCCTAATGATTAATAGCCAGTAAATAATTGCTTTAGTTTTGATAAATGCCATTTTGTATTTTTCTTATAAATGAGAAGCTTTCATTTGTTCGTTAGTTTCAAAATTTCATCAAACGTTTAATTTTTAGACCATAGATTCTTATAAGCAAAGTGAAAATACTGGATTGCGCCGTAAACAAAATGCCTGGAATATTCCAGGCCATAGATGTCTCACGTGACCATAAGCAACATGCCGTAAATATAATGCCACGAACATTCCAGATAATGGATATCTCACACAACCATTAGAAAACTTTAAATATTGGATAGTACCGTAACTACAATGCCATGAATACTTCAGACAATAGATGTATGATATTGCAACAGGACTGAAACCATAATGGAGTTTTGGAATGAGTGATAACACAACACAATGTGTGTGAATGAAAGTTTATGAAATGAAAATAAATGTTAACGACAACACATACGCAAGTAGACTCACAAACCCACCCACTACATATTGTATAAGACTACCATACCGAACATGTTATTAAAATACGGATTCATACATGAACAAAATATGAATATGATTCATATATCCACACTATATGTAATGAAAAGAATTCACAGAGTCCTATGATACAAAGGAATAAGCACGAGATAAGAATGGTTCATACAACCATATGATACAAAGAAAAGTAAGTATGGTTCACACAAACATATGATAAAAAGGAACGTAAGTATGGTTCACACAACCATATGATACAAAGGAAAATAAGACTGGTTCACGCAGCTGTATGTCACTGTAAACACACCAGTGTATTCTGCCCTTATTCAGGGGTCGGAACATCTTCGCTAGCCAAGGTTCCGAGAACCCTATCTATACCTTGGCGGATCGAACAGATATATTGATGCTTTGTCCTTTTGTCCTAGCGACATCTATTAGATTTCATTAGTTGCCTCCATGAGTATGTATTGCCAACTAACCAATAGCGTGATGCATTGTACATCGGCCGAAAATGGTGAAGGCAATTGACCTAAAAAGGATAATTTGGAAGTTTAACATCAAAAGTAGGACTACGTACCAGAGGAAAGCCATTACAGGTGTATTTGAGTGAAACGTATTTGTGCAAACACGGACCAGCACTGGAAAATTGCTTATTTATCAGTCCATTCAAGCTGTGTGCTCCCCTTTTCGCGGTCACATAGGAACAGTGTTCAACTTTGAACAGCTTAATTTTGATTGGATACGGTGGCTTGCCGCCGCATCCAATGAAATTCACAGACCCGAAGCACAGAAATGTCTGCTTGTTACGCCAAGGTGTAGATAGGGTTATCGGAACCTTAGCTAGCGAAGATGGGGTCGGAATTCATTTCACTATTCCTTGGCCTTCTCTGGAATCAGGAATTCCTATTCAACAATTCCCGCCATGTAACAGATACACTGTCGGTTGAAATGGCTTCGCTGCCACACTGCAGGTCATGGCCTCACCATTCTGGTTCTTCCAGCCCATCCACTCATCCATCCACCCTATGGCTGTAGAAAGATGTAAGTGTATTGACACTTCTTGACAAGATCCAAGCGATCGCATAAAACAATATGTTTCCCATAAATACAGAGAAAATAAAAGTAAACCAGGGTAGTAACCATTGCGCATCATTACTGGCCCATTATCTCACTTAGAAGCCAAGGCAGCCACAGCGGATGCATTTCTAATCCTAAAAAAATATGAACTACCCTAGGTAACGCAGTATCCGTGTAAGAAACCAATTACCCAAATTGTTCTAATGCATTACCAAATTATTTTCTTGCCATATTCCGTGACAGATATAACCGTACGTAGAGAACCCTGGATATTCCAAACAATAGAACCTGGAAGATTACAGGCTATAGACGCCTAACACCACGTGCAGACAAATTCAAGATTATTGATGCTTCACATCACCGTATGGGGAGAATTTGGAATATTTGATATCATATAGATGCCGAAAATGATTGATTGATTGATTGATTGATTGATTGATTGATTGATTGATTGCATATGGAATATTCCCAGACAGAGATGCCTTACACTATAGGAAGCATATAATCTGGAATATTGCAGGCTAAATATGCCTGACACAACCCTAAGCAGAGTAACCACAATATTCCTGACACTAGATGCTCATTCAGTAACCCTCTTGATATTATCCTGAGTGATCCTCATGTTTGACATCACGTAAAGAAGAGAACCTGGACTATTTCAGATTATCGATGTTTAATACCACCGTAACATGTTCAAAAAGTTTATTGAAATATCCCATGGAATTTATGCTTTGATATGCCGTAAACAGTTTACAAGGATCCTGACGTCCTATACATGCAAACACTTTTGTAAGCAGTTTAATGCATGCACTGTTGTAAACAGTTTACAAGGATCATGCTGTACTATACATGCACACATCGTTGTAAACAGTTTACAAGGATCATGCTGTTCTATACATGCACACATCGTTGTAAATGGTTTACCGGGTATATTAAGCGGATGATCAAAAAATATCGTTGGGATTTGGGGTGGGAGGGAATAGGACCCACTTAGGCTAGGGGACAGTAGAAAGGAAACATAGCGGGCGTGAACGGGGTGCAGCTCATGAGCTCCTGTATTTTAAGCGTTTCTAATTGTAAAAGAAACAAAGAACCCACAAACGAAACCGAAATTACTATATTAAAAAGAAATGAACGCTCTAGTTGTTGTTTCGCACTCATTTTTAAGGAGTGGGGCACACCAGCTCACACCCTACCCAAGATCCGCAGATCTGCCGGTTAAATTTCAGAACATATAGATTTCAAATCAAAGCAATTAGCGTATATGAATTAATCCAGCCTACTACTTCTTTATATCAGCACAAATGAATCTACTAGGAATAATCCAGATTCTTTCCTCATTGTAATGATTGGAATATGATTTATTTTGAAAAAAATGTATTATAGAGATCGTGAAGACATACCAAATCGGTAAAAAAGCAAAACAACAAAAACTGGAAAATATAACAATAATAAAGAATGAAAAGATAACCTATATCTTTCATGAGACACACACACACAATATATATATATATATATA
>JAECUM010044223.1:0-29613 GCA_016617855.1 Megalonaias nervosa | reverse complement strand
TATATATATATATATATATATATATATGCTAATGTTTTGGTGGGGTTTCATCGATGTATATTGATCTGAGTATGTTAATGCCTTTTTCAAAATATATTTCTGTAGAATGTTTCTTTGTACTAAATAAATCCTACATGCAAAAGCAATGAGCACCGTAAATGATTTTCATTAGCTGAATTTATAATGTATTATTTAAATTTGTGCATATTATTATTGAAAATGGATACTGTACAAGACCAAATATAACAAAATACCATCTTACTGAAATAATTCTCAGCGTAGGACTTCCATAGTGCCATCTATCGTCCCTCTCATTTCTTCATCTGTTGACGTTGGTATCTCTTGAGTTTACCCTCGGATACCATCTAAATTAGCACCGTTTGTTTATTACTTTGTTTTATCATTGCGTCCTCATTATTTGAACTGCAACACTAACCCGTTTGACCAACGCCGTTATAATTAAAGCACGTAAGATGTCATTTGCCAATTTATTGAATTTAATACCACTATAGAATACAAAATATAATGCTGAATTTAAATGACTTTGAGATCATTGGCTACATGGAAGTGTTATTCTATGTATTAATATAAAAATATATATCCAGAAATAAATATTTCATCGATTTAATATGTGTTTTCAATTAAATATTTTCAAGTGTTTCAAAAGGTTACCATTAAAATATGTTGGTTTACTGGTTCTCAATTTGTTCTCAAAAGACAACATTTCAACGATAATAGTAGATAAAAACTTAATGATAACAGTAGAGTACGTTATACAGTACAATTACTCATCAATACACAAGAAAGCACGATTTGCACGAGAAATCAATAAATACATTGGGTCAAGTATAAGCATTACTTTTTGATGGTGTTCATACTGGTCTGATTTATGAAAAGTTAGCTTTTATACTTTTCACTGAAACATCGGAAAGTTAGTTTGGTTATAAAAACTAAATGCGATAACTCATATCTGTTTTGTTCTAAATTCTGCTAGAAATTTGTTAATAATTACCTTATATAAATTTTAAGGCATAAAATCAAGTTTTTATATTCTCTTACCATGCTTGTGCGAACAGGTATGTGTGTTCTTTTGTTTTGATTATTTTTTATTATTTTGTTTGTTGGTTGGTTGGTTGATTGTTTTGGGGTGGGGGGTGGGGGATGTCTGTTTGTTGTTTTAGGGTATTTTTTTTTTTTTAATGTTTCAAGCGGTCCAAATCTGCTTGGCATTTGGGCCGAATCAGCATGAAAACATGATAAAATGTCTTGATTCAAACAGTTAATGGCCTCCTAGGGTGCCCCAAGATACCCGTATAAATTCGCTTCACACTTCTGGCGAAGACATGAATTCCTCAAGGACAAGTCAGAAAGAGACGTCGAAAACTCTTCAGACTTCATAGGCACGTTCAGAAAAAAAGAATAAGAAGAACAGCTCGCAGAGATTTGGAGGTTTTTGATTAATAACTCTAGAAAGGAACGTGATGCATCGAGATTCGTGTGAATCTTCCAAATCTGAACTCAATCTCTTTGCAATGCTGTTCGCTGAGATGACGATGCAAGAACCCCAATATGTAAAATTTCATCATGTGTTGCCTTTGAATACCTCAGCCTTTATGAAATTTGAAATCAGACGACAAACCAAAGATTACATAGATCTGAAAAACGTTTACTTTTATCTGAAAGTCAAACTTTTCAAAGTGGCTAAAGCAATCCAGGCGCCTATGCCAGAGTAGCTCTCGTCAACAATTTTATGTATTCACTGTTCAGCGAAGTGGATGTGTCCTTAAATAGCAAACTAGCGAGCATCATCATGGATACTTATACTTATCTAGCATAGCTGGAAAATCTCTTGATTTACGGAAGAGAAGACATACATCTGGATAGTTCACTGGTATGAAAACCTGAAAACTCTGGATGAGTTCAATGACACCGAGTTGACAGAATTGACGATCCTTGCATTGCTGGATTTAACAACCGCCAAAAGAAAACCAAACAGGGCGTAGTTTATAAATAATAACTTGTTTTACGTTTCGACATGTGGTTGCAAGATAAATATTGTTGTTTATGGATTGGATATACACCGGAGACTGAAGCAAATTAGTACCGTGTTCCATCTGACGGCTAATGCTAACGAGTACAAAACGAGCAGCAAACAAGCCAAATTTCCGTACGCCGTCTGAAAGTCTTACTTAAAGTGGGAAATGACATCGGTCCAACTTTGCTCAGAAAGACAACCATGTAACCTCTAAGACGAGTGGAAGTCAAAGTCTTCACCATTGCCTCTGGACTCCAATCCAGAGAGAAGATGATGTTTTCCAAAGGCAGCCACCAAACCATTTGCTCATTGGCATCGTCAGCAATGCGGCACTTAACGGAGCTATCGACAACATTCTTTCGAGCACCAACACTTCGATATATCCAAGATAGAAGTCACCATAGATGGTCAAACATTATATACCAATCACCAGAGATGGTCAAACATTATATACCAATCACCAAAGATGGTCAAACATTATATACCAGGCACTATGAAGCTAACTTTACCCACAACAGTTATTTGAGATCTTACTTTACCCACAACAGTTATTTGAGATCTTACTTTACCCACAACAGTTATTTGAGATCTTACTTTACACCGTTTAAAGCCACAGTACAGCTAGGTACCAACAGCAGCCGCGGTATTTCGATCGACGATGTTGTGTGCAGATCTGATTAACTCCAGACCAAGGCAGCAACGGAGGACATTTCCACCCAAATGTAGCCAAGTGTGTGTGAACTTCATTTTTGCAGAGAAGATTTTGAAAAAGTGGTATAAAGACTTGCCAGACCATTCCTTACCTCCAAGCGACTTTTCTGGAGACGAAACACATCGAAGCTTTCTTGTAACGGAGTGCAGAGGCTGCACGTTCATTGACTTACTTGACAGATGTTTTAGCGAAAACGTCAGATCTGAATTAATGACTTATCATTACCTGTGAAAAAATGGATACGATGAAACTTAATTACCTTCTGATTCACAGTTCTTGGAGTCCAGTGGTGTGTGCTTATGATGAACTTCCACATCGAAAACCTAAGGACGTTTATGCCTATGTCATCAACTAGATGAAGTGATCATCCAGGAATACACTGGGCAGCCGTCTACTTTCCCAACGACCATGCTGGAATATTTCATTTATTATTGATCACGTCATGTGGAAAAAGACATCATTGATTTATGAGAAGAAATACTGTATTTATTCCATTAAATATTATGAGATTACAAGGATCAGATTCCATGGTGTATAAACAATATAGTGTATATTTTCTACATCAACGCAGTCTTGGATTTCCATTAGAATGTTGAGTGACATGTTTTCATCGCGAGTACTTTATACACGATAATAAAATAGAATGATGGTTTCAGTGGCGTCACTAGAGGGGTGCGTGGGGTGCGGACAGCACAGGCTGACACCATCAGAGGGGGTGACACCAAAATTATTGTCTATAACATTTTGGAATTTTTGTGCAGGAAGGAGGTCCATGGGGGGTGGGGTGGACACCATTAGTTACTGCACTGGGTGACACCATCCCTAGTGACGCCACTGGATGGTTTTGTGAATATTATGATTGTCTCTTTTCTATAGCAAAATGCTACTGTATTAGACCATTGGAATTCTTCTCGGACTCACACTGTCAACCCTCTAAATACTTTCATGTTTAATATTTGTTGGTATCGTAGAAATAATGGACGCGATCGAAACATCGATCTTCATAGTTGACGTCTCAGTTAGCGGGGCTGATTAAGAACTTTTGAGTTCGGTAAAAATGGTGTTGGCTCGTTTCATAGAAACAAAATTTTTTTTTCGACATACTTTGTCACATTATCTCGGTCGATCTTTGAATTAATTGTAAGAAGGATTTTTCCTTTACGTACGCACCATCCTAGAAACAAAAAGCATAAAGGATATAAAAAATGCAGAAAACTTAGTAAATTAATTAATCAATTTTACAATTTTAACCTGAATATAGCCAGGGATCCTAAACACTGTCAAGTTGTCGACGTTTCGAATCCTTAAGAGATAGGGTCACTACATTTGCATGGGCGATTCTATCTTTTCAAGCAACAGACGTGATGTAGTTCAAACGTCTTTGATAAAATAAGTAATTCCGTAAATATTGGAGTTACATCACTGTAAACACGCGAAAACAAGAGTTTTACTTTTCATTTGGTAATTTTTTATATAGAAATATTACAACATGACATTCGACGCAGACTACAAAGTTTTGACCGAAATGGACTGTTATATAAACAAGAAAAAAACAGTGAGCAGTCCATCTGCTTGTTTATATTTCAACGCCAATAAAGTTGACAGTGTTTGGACCACACAGTTTCAATCAGGTTAGAATGTATAAATTGATGAAGGAAATGACTAAGTTTCTTTTTTTTTTCTTCATTTTTTTTAAATATCCTGGATGCTTTTCACTTCTAAAATCAGTGTGTGTGTGTGTGTGTGTGTGTGTGTGTGTGTGTTGAGAAGAGCTATTATTACCTAAATTTATAGACACTGTACTCCGTTTCATGCAGACATAGTTCATTGGAGTATTTTAATGTTTGCTCGCAGTTTTGGTGATTATAGATAAAAATCCTGTGATCCCATTAGAGATTTTTAAATCCGTGCAATTTTTGTCGCTTTTGATCTTTTTTTATTGTTCACCGTCGACAAGGCTGAAGAATAAACAGCAGAATGTATGGACTACAAAAAGCAAAACAACACCAACCTCTCACACAAACAGACAAATAAAACGAACACTAAGGTATTCTGCTAATATAAAAGTTGCTTGCTTTGGCATATTGTCATTAGTTCTGTTACCTCGACTGCTGTTGGTTTAGAGCTACATAATAGTAAGGAAAGGGGCGCATGCGCAGGAAACCAAAATAAATAGGACAGAAACCCATGATATTCGCGAGAAAGGTCTGTTCATAGTTGTCAGTTTCAATTTAAATGCTTCGAGTTTGCTTATTTGATTATAAAGGTAGGTAATCAGCGTTATTTATTATTCGAATGTAAGGGGAAAAAAACAACAAAACAACAATCATTCTTGTTCGAAATGAGAGGCTTTCACTTTTTGCGGAGTGTGGTGGTGGTGACTTTTGATGTCGTTGTGGCACAGGCGTGATGTTTTAAGAATTTTGGAATAAATAAAAATGAAATGTTTTCTGCATAACTAAAGTTTGCTGAATTAAAAAATGAACTCATCTTCATAATATCGTTTCAGATAAATCGCAGGAAGCATTAAAACAATTGCACCGTCCTTGTATAGGTTACTTCTTGCAAAATCTTGAGCTCATGTTATTTCAAGTTGGAATTTGCATATTTCTTATATATGGTTATAAAGAAATGTTGGGTGAACATTCAGCTATAAGAATATATAGACTCTTATGTTCCAGGTACTTCTGAAGCCTTTCTGTGCCTTTTTCTCAAGTGCCTCCCTCCCCAACATGTTTGTATGATTACTTGATAGTCCTACTGGTTAGAGACCAATTCTTGCCGCGTACCAATTGTCGCCATATTAATAATAACTCGCGACCGCACGCAAAGTTTTGGTTCCTGTTTAAAAAATAAAAAGAGTGATTATAGCTGACAAGCCCGATCGAAAATAAGCATCAGGTAATTATTATTAACAGAGTTACTATTATTATGGCGACAGTTGGTACGCGGCGAGAATTGGTCTCTAACCAGTACAATGTAAGACCTCGACCCTGATATTTATGCTTTGGGTGTCTAGGTCTTACTGCCCAAATAACGGCGCTGTGTAGCCTGTTTTGATGTTGATTAACATTGGAAGGATAGGTCAGATTTTCAGGAATATCTCACACACTTGGCAGACCCTATCTGCGCTTTTCTCCAGATTAAAGTTACAGATGGTTTTCCGTTGAACAGAATTTCCCATCATTCCAGACGACAGCCACCATATTGTATGGCAGAAACCCAGTAGTTAACAGTCAGTAATATTTGTCAATGTCTGTTCGTTGCTATTACTATCCATGGATACAGAGACAGAAAATAACTCTTAGGTTGAGAAAAAAAATGTATCAAGATATGTTGGATAAAGTTTCTAAGGCCAGATATATGGAGAAAATTCAGATACTGGACAACAAGGACTCGTATGAGATAGAGAAAAGCGAATGGAGTGAAGATTTAAACTCATGGCCGGAGGTCACATATCCCGACATTGTGAACTATTTAGTATATACACAGAGTGCCTACACTTTACAAGAACTTAGAGCTTATAAATCTTTGGAAGCATATAATTATTTTGTTTGTGGCTTGGTTGTGGATATTGCACAAGTGACTATCAATGGCAGGTGTGTTGTGGTAGGAAAGGTCAAACACTCCCAGGGGATAAATAACGCCTGTATACAACCGTGGGTAATTTGCAAGAAGAATGGAACAATTATTTCTGGTCATTGTACATGTGTGGCAATTGTAGGAGACGTCTGCTCTCACATCGGAACACTTCTGTTTGCAGTGGAGGCTGCTGTAAAACTTAAAAAATTCTAAGACAGTAACAGAAGAAAAATCTTACTGGTTTCCCTCTCCTGTCCAAAAGGTCAGTACTTGTGAATGCTAAAAAGTGAAAAGCAACTTAATATTGTTATGTCAATTAAGTTTTTCCCAAAACTCAGTAAAAGGTCCATTAACCAATCTACTTGGCATGAACTTGAGGATTGATAAACATGTTCAAGCTTTCTAACATTACATTTCTATTCATAACACACTTTCGTTCCTAACAAAATAATTAAAAATAAAGTGTAATGAAATGCTTATACTGACAAAGTAAACAATCAGTTAGCAACATTTGTACACAGATTTGTAACATAATATTCAGTAAGAATACTAAACAATGGCCACATATAATACAATCCATTGAGATGACAATTGTTTATTTCTAATCTTTGAATTTAAATGTGGCTTAAATTTACATCCAGGTATTTTAATGTCTTCAGGTTCAATTCAAGACCATCCAGGAGACTGACTTCACTTCAGCTCGAACAAAGAAAAAGCTACTAGACAAAGCAGTCTCTGGGATGCAGGCAGTGCCTTTGAATAAGAAGAAAAAACTACCCATTGTAACAGAACCAGCAAGTGAAGAATCGTCAGAATTCTTTGCATCACTTGATTTGACAGGTAACAGGCCTGTAATTTTGTCTCTTTTACCAGGGTATGCACACAAGTATAGACCAAAAACCTTGGGTAAAAAAATATTCCAAAGTCCAAACTGAACTTTATCAGGAAGAATTTCTTAATGCGAAAAAGAAGATTTAATGCAGTGCTGTGAAGAAATACTTAAGACTTTATGTGTGACACCAGAAGAAAGTACCAGTTGTGAGAAGGACACCAGAGGTCAAAGCAGTAATAAACAGTGGTTTAACTTCAAGGCTGGTAGAGTGACAGCTTCAAGAATCAAATCTGTATGCCATACATCAACTGACAATCCATCAAAAAGTCTGATTAGGCAGATTTGTTATCCATCTGCAAAAGGATTCACTTCAGAACAGACAGAATGGGGATGTAACCATGAAAAGACTGCAGAAAGCTTATACATTGAAACCACGAGGAACAACCATGAGAATTTTAGTTTGCGTGAGAGTGGACTCGTCATTAATCCCTCTTATGCATTTATGGGAGCCACGCCAGATGGTGTAGCATCATGTGATTGCTGCAGTGAAACGTTAGTAGAGATTAAGTGTCCATTTTGTACAAAAAATCCTCCTGTTTCAGATTTTGTTAATTGTGTACTGTAGGTGGACAACTTAAACTTAAAACAACACATGCCTACTATTGCCAATTCAGTGTCAGTTGCTTCTTTGTGGAAAGGAATATTGCAATTTTATGGTATGGACAAATGTTAACACTTTTCTACAAAGAATTTCATTTCATGCTGATTTCTGTCAGATGATGGTGGAAAAATCCAAGACTTTTTTTGGTCAGTGATTTTACCAGAGTTTGTGTGAAAATCCTATTCCAGACCCTTGGCAAATGCAGTCTCATCAGATATAGTAGAGGGCAACAATCAAGCAACAAACTTGAATACCACTAAAGCACAGAATTTGATATGTGTATGTCAGAAGGTTTATGTTGAAGATGAAGATGTAATTGGCTGTGACAACAGTAACTGCCCATATGTTTGGCTCACTTCAAATGTGTGAAGCTAAAGAGAGTTCCAAATGGAGGTTGGTATTGCCCAGTTTGCAGAAACTGCCAAAATTTAAGAGAAAATAAATTTTTCCAATTTGTTGCAGATAGATAGATAGATAATTATTTTCGGAATTGTATAAACAAGGACAGAATGTTACCTGACACTATCTGAGCTGCTGCAGGGCAAAGGAATGATAAATTATAGTATTAAAGGTGTTACAGTAGTTAAATCATGCTTTGATTATTGTGTATTCACTAATGGAAAATTTCTTCATATTGAAATTCAGATAAAATATTCTCATTATATAAACTTAACTTGTTTTATTGAAAAAACTTGCTTGTTTTATTGAAAAGCTTCCCAGCATCATTACTTCCTCCTCGCATATATATATATAAACAATGCTTCACTCCACAGAAAGCATGTAAAAGGCTAAATAAGAGCCCCAATGCGAGGTATCACTATAAACTCACACTGCAGACATCGTAGCGATATGACTGAAAATTTTTTAAAGCTATGTTAAAAATCCAAATCTTGCGCACATGCACACACTCACTAAAGCATTCAAAGTTATGAATAGAAAAAGTCTAAAACCGCTTCGTTTTGACTTCTGAACTTTGAGGGACCAAGGCTGAAATTTCCATGCAGCTCTCTGCCAGTCAAGATGTATTCTTGAGCATTGTTGATAAACTAGAATTATGCCCAATGAACGGTGACAAAGATGGAAACTTGTAAACAGTATGCATCCTTGAGTGACTTGGAAGAAGGAGATAGTGTGATATACAAGATAAATGCAATATATTTCTCACATTTTTTTTATTTACTAGTCAAAAGGCACAACTGATTCACATAAATTGGTCAATGCACAACATACTGTCACAATTGTATCAATTGTTGGAGTTGTGTCTCTTCTGCAATGGAGATAGTCAGCTGGTATTGTACATGTACTTTGTAAAATGGAGTACTTTTTCTGACAAGACTAATTACTCTTTCCATGTGTATTCTTAAGATGGTTTACTTCATACTTAAGTGAGAGAACGTAACATGTTTATATAAATAATGTTCTGTCTGAACCTGGAACAGTTAGATGTGGAGTACCACAAGGCTCAATTCTAGGTTCATTACTATTTATTTTATTTATTAATGACCTACCACTTGAACTAAGGGACTCAATATCATCTACAGATCTCTATGCAGACATCCAAAACACAAAGCATGAACTCAAAATTTCTTTACAGAATGCCTAAACAAACTGACAACTGGTGCACATGCAATGGCATGGTGGTAAATACTGGTAAAACTAAAATATTAGTTATCTCAACACGACAAAAAAGGACAAAACTTGATAGTGATGAACTATGTCTGACATGGAAGGATAGAAATTGCAAATGGTCTGTCATGATAGACTACTTGGTGTTTTGGTAGACAATAACCTATCATGGACTGAACATATCAAACATATCAGTAAAAAATCAATTCAAGTTTATGGCTTCTCAGTAGGATAAGACACTTTCTCCCTGAAAGGCACAGAAAACTATTTTATAACAGTTACATACAACCCTATTTAGACTACTGTAATACAGTATGGGGTAATTCAGATGATAAAAACTTAGCAAAGCTGGCACATCTTCATAAAAGAGCATTTGGGCTAATATCAATACAGAAAGAAAGCAAGGAAAATTTATCTGGTAAGTTAAAAATATTACCTATTAAATACCGAATCTGAGAAAAGCCAAATTAATGTACAGGATATCCAATAATAGTGCTCCTGAGTATTTACAATCACTATTCCAGTATAGGCTACCTGGTAATACTCCCCACATGCGATCCATGTCTACCAAACAGTATAAAATTCCCAAACCAAATAAGGAATTATTTAAAAAAAAGTTTCCAATACTCTGGAACTTTGCTCTGGAATAGTATTCCAGTTGAGATTAGAAATGCCCACTCTATTTTCTTCTTCCAAACCCAGTATATCCAGTGGCTTCAGAGATGCAGCTAAAATAAATAAATTCCTTTGTATGAGGGCCTCAAGGTAGATTAGTTCTTAGCTAATTGTGTTATCCTCTTTAAATAAAGTCTTTAAATTAAATTATATTCTGTTGTGTGCAATTTTCCTTGTTGCCTCTAACTCGACTGGTGAGAGCTGAGTTTTTCCTTTTGGGAAAGCGGGTATTTTCACTTCTGCACACATTAATCCCACACTTTCTTAAATGTTGAATCCCCTATCGGCAAGTACTAAATCTCCTGGCACAATTTTTTTTAAAAGACCACAGTTCTCAGCTATATATTTGATACTCTTCCACTCCATCCACTGGAGAGAAAAGAAACTGCACCCTGTGGTGTAATTCCAATCAGAAATTTCGCTGTATTATGGTGTTTGTAATTTGACCAGGTTTCTGCTCTTGCCAATAAACTGGATGGTCTTTCAATAAATATCTCAAAGCAGTCAATCACTGTTGATACTCGGACACCAAAATGTTTTCTGAATTCCATCGGCATTGACATCTGTAACTCTTCTCTCTCTGGCCACAGAATCAAAGACTTCATCTTAATATAAATTATATGAATAATGTCTGAAAGTGCTTTGCTTGCACAGCTGGGAGAAATGTGAAATCTGTACCCAAGGTCCTGCAAACTGAAGTTTAGTCTAAGCTTCATTAGTACCAACAATAACTTTTCAAACTTACTTAGAGCACTTTTAGAAGTCTCGGGAATACTTGGAGACAGAAACTGGAAAAGTGCCATCAGCACAGTGTAATTTAGTCCTGTAAAGTGTTTGACTTTCTCTGGATCATGTTGTAATGACTGGTGAAATCCTAGTTTTATTCATTTTCTCTTTCAATGCCATATTCTCCAAATGCAAACGATTCAGCTCATCAAGCATCTGACTTGTAATGTCAGGTTCATTCTGCAGCTGTTCTCTAAATGGCCTTTCAAGAGAGTCTTTCAGGAGAAATGAACACTGAAGAGCATCATCTGTGTCTTTGTCTGAACCAGGTATACAATGTAAATCATTTAATTGCAGTTGGTTTTTGCAAACTATTAATGCTTCAGCAGCTGCATACTGAGCCTTTTTTCTTTTTCAATTTAACTCTTGCATACCGCTTAACATTTGCTTGAGAGGCTTATGTGTCTGCTGATGCTGGTCCAAGTCTTAAGGAAGGTGCCCTGTCTGGATTTGTACAATCGTACAGGTCCGCCTTCTTACCTGAAACAATAATATGGTGCATACAGTACATGTACATTTTGCTAACAAAATTTGTATATCTGATCTTAAACAAATACATTTAAAAGCTTTGGACTGCTTATCTGTTTATCTGGTTCTGCCACATGCTCGTTGCTAGCTGATTAATCGAGACATTTTTTTTGAATTTCAAGGAACTAATATGACTGATTAATATATGCATTAACTTTGTCATTGCATCATTATGATCAATCACAGATGTACATACATCAGATATGTAAGAACTGTTACAAGTTAGTGCAATTAAAACATAGAGTTTACTGATTACAAACATAATTTTTTTTTCTCTCACCACAACATCTCTCTCTCTCTCTCTCTCCCCTCCCCCCCGATTGATTGATTAGCCATGGCCAAAGCCAGGGCTGTGTTAACCTAGGATGAAAAAGAAATTTTTTGTGCAATAATAGTTTGCAAACAGTGATATATTTTCCAGTACCTACCAGTTATAAAGTGATCTGAGCACACCTTATGATGTTGTTTAGATGGGTCTGGTTTATATCCTTCGCGATTGATCCAGGCGAGCCAAAGTGCACGTCTCTCGGTTGATAATTGTTCTGTTTTTGTTCCCTGATTATTAATGACTCATGGAGTGTCAAAGAAGTGCCGTTGAATGCTTTTTTTATCAGCACGGTTTGTGCAACCCCAAACAAAACATGAGTTCACCATTGTTAATGCGATTTTGTCTTTTCACTACAAAAGCTCGCCATACATCTTGGCGGACTGTGTAATTCTGGGTAGTTGTGTGACATCATCGGAAAACCATCTATAATGTGTTTGTCAGACTTTACTTACCTGGATGTCTTTTTCCTAATAAATTCAAATTCCCACATCAGCAAATTGACATGTTTTCAAGTTTCATTGGCCTTCATTTCAGTTGGCTGGAATGCATTGGAAGCCAGGAATACTGAAATCCGTTAAATGGGTGATAAGAATCTTGAACGAAATGAAGATATCTAAACACTTGCTTCAGTATTAATATATTTTTATTTGTTTCATTAAAGAAGTACATGTATTCTTCAACTTAACCCGATTTCAGCATTCACTGCTTCTGTCACATTCCTGCCAACTAAAATGTAGTCCAATGAAATTTGAAAATAGACCCATTTGCTTGTGTGAGAATTTAAATTTATTAGAAAAAAGACATCAGGGTAAGTAAAATCTGACTAAAACATTATGACTTTAATTTGTAGCAAAGCATTGTTATGGGCTGCCAAGTGTGTGAGATATTCCTGAAAATTTGACTTTCGTTATGATATTAGTCAACATCAAAACACGTTTACACAGCGCCATTATTCAGGTGGTAAGACCTCAAAGCATAAATATCATGGTCGAGGTTTTGCATTGTAAGACTAGATTACAGGACTACTTGGCCCATAACAGAGTCAGCCCATTAATAAACTCGGCCCATAACAAACCTGCTAACCCAAATCGGCCCATATATGTTCGGTCAGCATTACAGTCCACGATTTATATGATAGTAATAAGTATGGTGTATGTAATGTTCTTTTTGTTAAACTGCCATTTCTTTTTATTTTTTAATTCTTTGTTATATTCTTGGTATGTTTCTTTCAACGGTCATTTATTCTGCAATAGAAATAAAGTGGAAAAAAAATCATAACCCCAGATTAATTAAATTATATACTGCATAATCAACATTTTGAAACTGTCCTTGTCCTCCCGCTGTTAATTGTTAATTGAGTTTTACGATAGCACATGTTTCGACAAGTTACAGTTGCAGTTCCCATCCATATACCCTAAATTTTGTATTAACAGTAAATATTTTCCATTATTCTAAGTTTAAAATGTCTTTGTCTTTGTAAGGCCATTATTTTAATTGACTTAAATAGATATTATTTTTGTTAAAAAAATGAGCACATTCACATTGCAAACATTTCAGATTCTTACGTATTTAGTTTTTAGTATAAAATTTTGAATCTTTGCCCTGTCTTACTCCTTCTTTCAGTACAAAACATAATTAAACATTCATCATATGACGGTACTATTTTTGAAAAATCATTAAATGTAATAAAAATGAAATTTATAATCCCTAAGATTCTTTAACGCTGTAAGATGGAATAAACAGTAATGGACACAAAGCATTATGATGATATAATAAGATGTTAGTAAATTCTTCTTCTTAATTTACTGAATAACTAGGAGAATTTATAGCAAAGACATTGTATTTTTAACATTAAGAAGGAAAAGTGTAACTTATTACTGTATTGATTTGTAACAAGGAAAATTGTATTTATTAATCTTTCACCAGGTGATAATCTTATCAAATCCAGCAAAAGGTTACAATTTTGTAAGGATTGAATATAATCAGCAAAATTTTGTAATGAATAGATTATATAAATTATACTGATGTATAGTGTTTAGATGTACAGAATTCCTTGACCAGTCGATACTAGTTATCATTCAGTTGATACAGACAAAAGGTTTGAATACAATTTGACCAAATGTTGAATTTCAAACAAGCTTTAAAATAGTTTTCTCTACATTTTTCTTTATGCAAAAAAGTCATTGAGGAGCTTGGGTTAAATATTTCTTGTTCAGTAACAACAAGTGTTACAAACCCGTACAAAGATCACCAAAAATACAAACTTTGGTCCGAAATGACATTGTTGGCCATTTATTGTTCAGTAGCAATAAATGTTATGAAGTCATATAAGATCAAGGGTAAGGCAGACTTTGATGTTTTGTTTAAACATTTCTTGCTCAGTAATGGTACAAAGCCATACAAGATCACAAACAATACATAGTTGGGAGGGGCCCTGAGTGGCTGAGCAGTCTTAAGTGCTTCACAGTTACGGATCACTGCCATCTCACCTCTGTCTGCATGGGTTCGAGTCTCAGGCTCGGCCAATGTGGTTACATGAGAAAGCTTGCCAGTAGTTTCTCATGGGTCAGTGGTTCTTTCTGGGGTATTCCCTGGTTCTTCCGCCACCATTTATAATGACTGCCATGTCTTGTGCTGAAAAATGGCGTTAAACCCTATAACAATAACATAGTTGGGTCCAGAACTGACATTGTTTTACCAAGCCATAAAAGATCACAAACAAAACATTATTGTGTCCGAAATGGGCATTATTTTACAAAACCATGCAAGATCAAGGATAAGGCCAACTTTGTTGTGGCTGACTCTGTAATGGGCCAGTATGTTATGGGGAAATTTCTTAATTAAATTTTTAAGGGCTGACTCTGTTCTGGGCCATCTTTGTTATGGACTGAGTCCGTTATCAGGGGTCAAGCTCGGCTTGAAATTTAGGGGGAAGTGACTTCTCCTTATCTTCAGAACAGAGAGAAGCGAGAGCTGAACAGGGAGAGGTGAGAGCTGAACAGAGAGTGTGTGTTGTATTCATTCTCTTATTTGAATTATGCCCTATATTTCCCAGTATGCATATTTGCATTTAAGATTGGTTTTAAGCAATACTTTATTTTTAAGTAGAAAATTTTCAGAGTTCTATCTGTATTATAAACACATTTAGTGCATGTTTAAAAACTATAATATTCATATGCAGTTTAAGTTTGGTAATATGACTTAAAAAGAGAACAACAGATGCTATATATTGTAATGAATTTTAACCGAGTAACTAGATTACAATATTATAATTGCAAGTTAGTACAACTGCTTAATCAGCTACCATTAATCAAGAATATTTCTTTTTACTTTCTGAAAGTTCACTATAAAATGGCAGTTTAAAAGATTTCTAAACTCATTTGAAACAACCCCTGTACCATGTACATGAGAGCAATTGCACACATCTTTCAGATCATAATGTTTGTCCTGATTTCATTGTTGATGATAAAACTGTACCATAACTGTTCATAGACAACACACTGAAGAATTAAAGTCAGTATATGAATGAACTAAATGCTTTTTTTCAACCGAATCAACATAGCCAACCTGCAGAGTACATCTATTTTTAGAAAGTGGGGTTTTCCTAATGTAACTGCTAACTTTATAGCTTCGTAAGAACAGTCCAATGATAGGATTGCAAATATAAGGTTTCATTATTTCTCTGCGTTAAATAGTATTTGCTTTGCTGTTTGTTTTTCTTTGTATTTTCACATAAATGAGTGAACTTGGGATACAACCTTGACCTTACAACGTCATGCGAATTCCACAACAAAGCATTGTCCCATATGTTTCTGATCTACATAATTGCATTTGAAAGCTAAATCTTTAATAATGTAACGATTAGACTCTGCTTTCTATGAATTGTATATTTTCCTGAACATATTTGCCCAATGGTTTACAAAAAGAGACAATCTAATAAAATGGTACTCCCAGAACAGCAATGTCTGCCATTATTTCCCCATGACAGGTTTGTTGTTGTTGTTGTTGTGGGGCTTAACGCCATTTTTCAGCACACGATAGGCTATACATGGCGGCCAGTATTAATGGTGGAGGAAGAAACCGGGAAATCCCGGAAAGAACCACCGACCCACGAGAAGCTACTGGCAAGCTTTCTCACATATCCACATTCGCCGAATCTTAGACTCGAACCCACGCAGACAGAGGTGAGATGGCAGTGATCCGTAACGAAAAGCGCTTTAGACCACTCGGCCACTCGGGCATGACAGGTTTCACTTACAGTTCCAAATTGATTTTTATGAAGAAACTAACGTACACATGGCAGTTAAAATATTCATGTTACCAATTCTATTCTTAAAACTCAAATTGTTATTTACATGGTTTAAAATCAAGTATGTCTCTTTTTATCATCAAAGGATAACTTGTGGAAATCGGTCAGTAATAGTTGCTAACTTTGGAAATGGTTAATGGTCAATCAGCTATCAAAACACATGCCTGTGAATATGCAAGAGTTTGTCGGCGTAATTGATATCAACACCAACTACTTAATGGCTTGAAGCCTACATTTCACCTTGAGCTATATATAACATAACACTGGAACTAACCTGGCCAAGGCGAGGGAGCATCTAAAAAAGGACTGACATTCAGTGTTCCTCTAAAAAATCACAGGGCAAAGTCGTTTTCGCTCTCCTAAGAGCAGAAGAAGGCAAAGGTTACATTTTTTAGGCAACTTAGCCCCACTTCGCCTGGTAGCGTGACCCCTGTGTTATGGGCCAAGATCTCCTGTTATCATTTGTATGAAATACTATATTCTATTTGTATGAAATACTATATTCTTGAGTCATACACATGTTGAAGTTATATGTTGCTCTTATAATTTAATGTTTTATGCATAATTTGTGTGTGCAGAATTCAGAATTGAACTCAGTGTTATGATATCTTTTCAAACAAATTAAAGCATGCATTCAAACACATGCACCATCCACCATTTTATAGTACAAGTCACATGGGTCATGTATGTGCATTTACTCATTTTAAATTAAATATAAATTGTTCTTTTAAAATTTAACACTAATTTTCTTTAACCAAAGTCTATTCAATCCTGATTATTGAATGCTCTGTACCTTAACTGTCACCAAGAAACTTCCAGACGAAAATTATATATCACTATGGACTTACAGTGGTGGCCATGTACTAAACTTGGGTCAAAATAAGAGTGCGTAGAGTGGAATCTTCACATTAGAGGGTAGTATGAATTTGTTTATCAGTAATGTGTAACTTTTGTCTAAATAATGACCTTCCAAATTAATATGGATGTATACGATTCCAAATGAAGTGAATACTTGCCACTTAAAGATATGTAGAATCAAATTTTAAAAAAATTACACCCATAACCGAAATAGTCGGTGTTGAATGCCTATATGACTTGTGTGACTTGCACTATAATATTGATCTTTAATATTGGTATAGGTCACTTTTGTAAAATCTTGACCTCATGGTTATTTCAAGCTGAAATTTGCATTTTTCTTACATATGGTAATATTTAAATGTTTTGTGAACTTTCAGCTTTAATATTTAATTCACTTTTTCATTGTTTCAGGTATTTCTTAAGCCTTTTTTGTGCCTTTTTTAAGCGCCCCCTCCCGTCCAATCATATTTGCACAAAATACCATAAAGACAAGACATGCACATTCTTAAAACTAATAGTGCATAATCATTACAATGTTCCTATACATAATATGTGCTGATCTGAAATCACAGTTTAGTAAACAACAATTACCACTTTAAAATTTAATTATGATGAGATTGTTTTGGTAAATTTTCATATTTTAAAATTAATGACAAAAAAGAAACAAACAGAAAAATAACTTACATTGAAGATTTCCAGTATTCTACAAAAGATGTTGGTCATATTGACAAAATTCTTGACATTTCCTCATTCACTTTTTCATATTGTACAGGTTTTCCACTAATTTATTATTACGGTAAATCTGCATTTCTGTGGTGCAAATTGTCTATGTTGCAACATTACTTTTCAGATGTCAGAATTGTTCAATATTTTCTTAACAGTTCTGACCAATTTTGAGCAGTATTATACAGCTCATGAAGTAGTATTAAATTGTGAAATCAGAGAGAGAGAGAGAGCGAGTGCCAGAGAAGGAACTGGCACTGGTTCTCACAAAATATTTATGATTTTTTTTTTTCAATAATGTGATATGGTACGGATCATTTGTTCTTTATATTGTCAATATTTAGAATAGATTGATATTCACAATAGGTGCCATGAATTTCTTTTCTTTTCTTTAAAATAATTTAAATTCTACATCTTTTGCGCCTATACTGAAAATGATAATTTTAAATTAAATACGCATACCAATGGCTCCTGATATCACCCATCATGTATATAGGCCTAAAGTCAGAGTCAGACCTTGAAAATACATTATACACCAAACATTTGTACCCAGATTTTTTAATATGTTTAGCATAATGAATGAAAACACTTTTGTATAATCTGCTTCATTGGTATAAATACTCGCTTTGTCATAAAATGAAGTTTTTGTGTGTTTTTTATCTCAATTTATGCCATATTGTTGCTATTATTTACATATTTATACGTACCCTCATGGTGAAAAGAATTACTGTTCTTGCTAGCATCAGTGACCTATTAAAAAACATAATTCAAGGGTTTTCCACACATATTCTAACACTTGGTAGCATTATTTTTGTAAAATGATCTCTACACTATATTAAAAATAAACATGTTAGTGTATATACTTGTTTAGTTTTGCTTCATTTTGAAAAATGATGTTTATTTGCACTGAATATGTTGTACAAAAGGCGCAATGTCATATATGCTAAATATAGACAGTTGACCTTTAAATCATGAATAATGATGTAATAATGTCGGCTTTTTACATACAAAAGCAGAGAAAGTACCAGGAGTAATGAGGTTGCCATTTTTAGAACATCTAAATATTGATTGCAGGGTCCCTCTAGCGTTGTCCCCGGCTGCTAGTCATAGCCCTGTCAATAGGCACTTGATTCTATCACTCTCAGTTGAAAGGGGGAAATGGATTAATACACCCTTACCTATTCCCATTTAGCACAAGGTAATTAACTCTTGCAGTTCACAATCCAACCCCATGAAGACCCTATTCTAATTTTTCTGTACTATCTGTGCATTGAGTCTTCCAATTATGTGCTGGGTTCCTCTGGAGCATGCTTGCACATGATGTGAACTATGCACATGTGGTGAGAGGTCCAAGTGCAGCGTAAAAACAGGTTAAAACATCTCAGCTTCAGAGCTATGCGATCCCCGCACCAACCCCTGCTCTGAAAGCATCGATGGATTTGGCGTTGGCTAGGTTGGATGGTAGAAAGTTCCACAGGCAGATTCCTGATGGAAAGAAGGAGTCCTTGTATATGTTGACTCTGTTGAAGGGAATGAGAAATCTACATGAATGTCCTATAGTGTAAGCTCCTGTCTGATGGAGGTATGTTGCTGCTGGGATGTCAGCTAGCTGGTGTTCATTCCGGTACATCATAACAGCTTTTGCTTGTTGTCATTGGAGTTGAAGCTCATCTCATCCCAAATGTTGGAGCATGGTGGTGACACTGCTGGTTCACTGATAATATTAAACAATGCCACCCAATGTTGTACTGCTTCAAGTTTAGCAATGTTTGATTTGTTAGATGGTCCAATACTGTCGACGCATACTCCAGCTGTAGACATACTAAGGATTTGTAGCGCATTAATTTTGGGCATGTGGACAAGTTTCTACAGAGGAATGCTGTGGTATTGTTAGCCTTCTTTGTAGCAGAGTCAGTGTGGCTGTTCCATAATTGATGGTGACTCCCAGATATTTGGTCTTGGATGTCATCGTCACTTCTTGACCATGGATGGAATATATGGCTAGAATGATCGGTCTCTTATTTGTAATTTGGATAACCTGACATTTTTAAGGATTGAATTCTATTAGCCAATCCTTTCCGCTTGGTTGTAGGCGGTCTAGGTCTGCTTGTAATAGTTTCCGTCCTGGTCTGAGTCTATTACTCTGTACAAGAAGCTGTTGTTGGCAAAAAGGCCAGCTTGGGAATCAACTCTCACTGGCAATTCATTGATGTAGATCAAGAACAGCAGAGGACCCATGACCATTCCTTGGGGTATGCCTAAAGTGACGGGGGCTGATGAAGATGACTGGCCTTCGAGCACCACCTGTTGGTTTCTTCCAGCTAAAAAGCTGTGTATCCACTCAAGGGTCTTTCTTCGGGTACCATAATGATAAAGCTTGGCAGCAAAGCACTTACGAGGGACTTTAGCAAAGACTTTGCTGATGTCAAGCAAGATTGCATCAATCTGTTGTTTGTAGTCTAGACTGGCTGCTAGATCCTATAGTGTGATTTTAAGCTGGCTCATGCATGATATCTTCTTTCTGAAGCCTTGTTGTCACACAGATAGAACGATGTTGCTTTCAATGGACTTCATCATGTGGCTATGTTTAATCTGCTCCATGACTTTGCAGCAAATTGATATGAGGAAAACTGCCTTGTAGTTGGAGGCTTTGCTTTTGTTGCCTTTCTTGAACAATGGAGTGATGAATGCTCCTTTCCAGTCATCTGGAGTCTGGCCTGCTCTAATGAGGCTTGGAATAGGAAAGTTAGGGCTGGAGATATTAAAAGTCCATCTCTTTCAGGAATTTTGACAAAATCTAGTCAGGACCTGACGCTTTATGTGGGTTAAGGTCTTGAAGTACACCTTTCTCATAAATCGGGATAGGTTGGGCAGAGTGTTGCTAGTACCGAGATCAGGCATGTGTGTTGTGTCTTCAATAGTGAAGACTGATAGGAACAGGGTGTTAAGAATTTCTGACTTGTCAGATGCACTAGAATGGATTGTGCCATCCTTCTTCAGAGCTGAGACTCTCGAACCTTCACATTTCTTACTTTTCATGAAGAGTATAATTTCCTATTGGTGCTTGTGTCGCTGACCATATCTCTGATATATTCATAGTAAGCATTTTGGCAGATTGTATATTTTTTTTGTATATGCCAGTATCTATCCCAGTTCTTTGTATAGTTGGTCTGTCTTGCTCGTATGTGCCCTTCTCTTCCTCCTGGAGTATCAGTGTAACTGATGGTTGGCTGAATCTATGTGATGTCATCTTTGAAGGGACATATATAGCAGTGATATGTATATATTTTTGTTTAAATTTCAGCCGCAGATTGTATATAGGTGTGGTTATGTCATGGTTGGATATGAAGGTAGATGAAAAATCTGTGAGTTTGATGTGCAAGGCAGTGATGTTCGCTTTCCTCCACAAGTAGATGAGTCTCTTAACTGGCTTCTACAGTGTGACCCCACTATAACACGGTAGTTGGGAGCCATAGAACTCGACTGTGTTATAGACCAAACCATGTTATAAGCAGCCAGGTCAGTTAGCTGAAGAAAATGATCCATGTACCCAAAAAAATTTGCATGGGGGTGGGGGGGTAGGTAATAAATGCAGGCACAAATATTCGTGCTTCATTGGCACAGTTACCATCTTACATTGATACATATTAAATGAGAAATACACCTGTAGTGAAAACAGAAGCATATATAAGATTTACTTTATCAGAGAACCATGCATTGGTACATATACATGTATACTGTTCATATATACATGTCTAATGTATAGCATGAATAGAGTACTCACCCACGAATCACGTCACATACACTGAATCCACAATACAAGAAATTCCATCGAAAACATGCACACACACACACATTTAAAATATTCAATAATTTGGTCACAGGTCATCTAGGTCTGAATTCAGTGGAAAAAAATAGCACAATCATGTAACGAATGATGAAGCACATTTACTTTTCATTATGTCCCTAGTCGGTGATTGTTAGTTTGCGTTTTAAGCTGCTGTTGGTAGCATTCTTAAGCATAAACTTGTTTCTTGCAAAAAGGAAACTTTCGTGGCACAGTAAACGTGTTCCAGTCACATTGGAAAATGAAACAATCCATCAGATTCCATTGCTTTTATTTAAGTTTGGTACTGACTTCCTTTGAAGAAAGGTTCTTTGTTTTTATTGAAGATTGTAGTCAGCTTTCTTTGATGAAGGGTGCATGCGTTATTGAAGTCACCGCTAAAGGACAGCTTTGGGGAACCAAACAAATGCCCATTTCTTATTGTGGCGACAACATCAAATAATTGTATTGCATGATTGAGACTGATTTTTTTTTCAGTTTGCTTGGTACATTTTCATAACAATTGGTGCTTCAAAAGTAATCTGTTTGCTTTGAAATTTCAGCAAACTATTTTATCTGGGTACATTTTTAGAAAAGGAATTGTAGTTATTGTAGTTACTGTTTCTCCCTGCCTACTGAATAGACCAACAAGTAAGATCTTGGGTTTTTTTGTCTTGTTTTGGGGGGTGGGGTACATTTGTGGTAGCAGTTACGCTGCCTTCCATGCATGCATCAGAAATTTAAAAAAGGGTCAACAGATGATAGAGACACAGGTGTTCTGGTTTCATGACGGATTACTACAGAAAATGTGTTCTGAAGGATTTAATTCTGAGTGAAAAGAAGAGGAATTTTACATACAAATGTCAGTCTTTGTAAATATATTAATTACTAGCGTGCAGCCAAAACTGCGACGAAAGATGGATTATGAGAATATGCCTCATCCGGTTGATCTCCGCTACCAGAAATGTCTTCAAGAAAAACCCCAAAACGGATATCTCATAACATACAGTACTCAGCTAGATGTCAACATAAGCGGATTATGATATAACAATGCACTGTTAAGATAGTTTGGCAATATGGACAAAGAATTTGTTTATGTAACAATAGATAAATTTCAGTGCATTTTATATCAACTTTACGGCTTCCTTTCATGGGGCCTCTGAATTTCTCCACTCCAGACCAATGGTTGTATATACAAGTTTAAACAGCCAACAATGTCACCAATAAAAAAAAAATCGCCAGATGGTATATTTTCCGCCAATAAGGAAACAAAATCGCAATTTGCGACATTGGCAAAGCCCTGCACAATCCCTGAATAAACTTTTTACATGTTATTTTTAGTACATTTAAGAAGAAAAAACTTACTTTTTGTACAAGAAAAATGCATATAAAATTTCAGGAGCCAAACCATGATCGTCTTGTATTATTCATACATGATCTCTTCCCCAAAATGATAATAAACTTTTTACGGGTTTTTTTTTTTGTTCTTTTAAGATTTTTTTTTCATGTGCGAGAAAAATACATGTATATGAAATTTTGAGAACCACACCACAACCGTGTTATATCCGAATTCGTGTTACAACAGAGCGTGCTATAGCAGAGTCACACTGTATCTGGTTGGAATGACGTTAGTGTCACTTGTACCTCGCAGTTTTACAGCACTGTCAGAGGACATTCCACACCTTTCCGCCATATACCATTTAAGACTAAGTACCTTACTGATTTTGAATGTCCACTTTTACACAAAGTTTATCTGTTGCTTTGTAACTTGTCTGCCATGCTCAGGCTTTCTAATACTACACTTGGGGTCTGCTTCTGAGTGACTATAACTATTGGGCATTGTGTAGTGACCCAAGTCTATTGCTGGCTATATTATTTGCACAAACTCCTGTTTATTTGTACCTCCATACAAATTTTAAAAAAGTTAAGAGCATCAAGGATATAAAAAATGCATAAAACTTAGTCATTTCATTCATTGATTTATAATTTCTTACCTGACTGTTGCTGAGGGGTTCCAAAAACTGTTGACTCGTTGTTTCAAAGCAAACTGATGCTTTTGATATAAACAAGAGGACCAACTGCTCACTGTCCTATTCTAGTTTCTAGAACAGTCCATTTCAGTAAAAACTGTTGTCTGCATCCACTATTTGCAATGTCAAGTTTTAATTTTGTTAAACAAATTGAACGAATGAAAAGGAGGAACTCTTGTATACATGTGTTCAAAGAGATGTAACTCCAGAATTTATTGAATTATCAAGATGATCAAAAATTGTAAACTACAACACAGCTTTTGCTTGGAAGCAAAGACTTGCTATGCAGATATGGTAACGATGTTACTAAAGAAACTCCTGTTTGATTTGAAATGCCAAATTGACAGTATTTGGGACCCCCTGGCAACAGTCAGGTTAGAACTTAAAAATCAGTGAATGAAATGACAAAGTTTTGTGAATTTTTTTTTTTTTATAGGTGGGGACAAACAAATGGGATGGTGTGCAAATATTAAAGATGATAATTTACTTGTAAATATGATAAAAATTGATACTGGTGTACATTTTTTTGAAGCATCAGAATGTGTGATCTGAAGCATATTGCATATACTGTATTCTTAAAGCTAATAAAATTATCTATAATCATGTTTTCTTTGTTTATTTGATACTATATTAATATTTGATACTATATTAATGTAATTATTACTTATAATCATTGAAAGATATCAATTTCATGTGTCACATCAAATAAACAATAATTATGCCATGGCCATGTGACACCTCTCCACTTTGTTGTAAAATGTGGGTTGTAATAACTTAGTGAATATAATTAAATTTCCAATCTAATTAGAACAATTGTAAACAAATAAATCAGCAGTGGTAGTAAGTTCACATGATATTCCTACGCAAAGAAATAATCTCTCAATGTTGATGTAAATTCAGTCAAAAATTTTACAGTTGCAAAAAATGCATTATACAGATCAATAAAATCTGTATGTATTAAGTATTATGTGTCAGCATTGTCTGCCATATTTGAATTTCTGACAGACTGATATATATGTCAGATCTTCGATAATTGATGTTCCAGAACTGAACTTATCATTAATTTCATACAAATAGATGTATCTGAAGATGATTTTATATATTTTTATTGTATTTTATATATATATTTTTTATTGTATTAATGCTTGTCTTGCAGTTTTGACAGTATACATGGGGGTGGGTGGGTAAAAATTGGCATATTCCAGTGTAATTGAATCTCTGGGATGATACCTTGATTATGAGGAAACAGCTATAAATTTTGGTAATAGTAATATCCTGTTTCCTTCAGGAAAGTATCTCCTGTAACACTTACAATATAGCACTAGCGAGTTTGTGTAAGAATAAGTTAACAAAGTGTAAAAAGAAATGCCCTTCTGCTGACATACTTTTTAAGCAGTGTACATCAATATCGCATATATATGCAAATGTCGCTGAGACTATTCAGTAATCCACTGAATGGCACATTCTATTATAAATGTCAAAATATTTAAAATTGGGTGGTAAAGGTAAGTGGAACCCCTGTCTATCCAGACCCTCACTCTCTGGCTGCCATTTCCACTCAGGAAGGCACTCAGTCATAATCTTTGACTCATTTTACTCCTGCTTGCAGTAGCTGATTTTCTTCTTCCACCACAGCTGGCAAATTCAGTTACGTAATTCCACAGGTAACATGTTACCAATATCAAAATGTAGTTTGGGGGTTGGGGGTAAAGTACCATAATTTTAATGGTGTAATACTTGAATCTCAGAATTGCCAGATTCCTTCTTCCCACCCTGTTCTGGTGTCCTGTAAGTAGTCTAATCCTAAAAAAGATGAGGACTGTGGTGCATGCGCAAATGACTTTGGCAGCAGACTGGTCTATGTTATGTTCAGTTTGTTATTTCATATTTTTTGTCATTCTTGGCATATCACTTAAACAAGAGGACAAAATGCAGTAAATGCAACAAATTTAAAGTTAGTCAGGACACTGATGAGACACACCTCATTTGTACAATGTTTTCTTAATCCAGAACATGCAATGCGTGCATTTTATGGTCAGAAAATATTTGGTCCTCCATAAGAGCATGAAAAGGAAGGAGAAATGGGAGACGTCTTGTTTGGAACAATGCAGCATATTGAGTCATCACTTGAAGATAGCAGTGCTTGCAAGCATAGCAGTGGACATCACAATGGTCCCCTCCTATCCAAAATTAGATGTGCAGTGTTCACTATGAATTTTAAAATCATCTGACTTGGAGGAACAAGGGTTTGTCGAATTACCATCCTCCAATTCTTCCTAGATGCTGTTAGAGCTGGTGATGTGTTGACAGGTGCAGGGAGTAACAACACTGTTGTTAAATTCAGGACAATTTTTGCCCATATGTTAGTCGCAAAGCTCCATGGATAATTTAGAGTGTATGGGGAAATGTATCCCCCCTGGGTTAGACATTTCAGTAGGTTCAAGCCCCCCCGCACTGGCCCATCAGTTCAGGCGCATGGAGTATTTATTGAATCTTGATGATCAATTTCAACATTCCGTCATGCTGTGCAATGCTGTTTTGACTGCTGAATAGCCAGTCTGTCTGGCTGCCTATACCTGTTGTCTAGTGAGTGGAGGTCTAACGCTTCGGCAAGCCATGCCACTTACCAGCCGCTAGTGCCAGTGGTATGTAAACCATATGGGGATGAGTCTGACTGATCTGATCTGTTTCACTGTACATTAGTATTTGTGGTTCTGTAACTATAGATCCAACTGAAACCACCTAGCCAAAAGACCGGCATAGCGTGGAACTGTGTTGGCCATCCATAACAGGGGCCCCAAGTGGTCTAAAGTGCTCACCGTTATGGATCACTGCCATCTCACCTCTGTCTGTGTGGGTTCGAGTCTCGAGCTCGGCCAGTGTGGGTATGTGAGAAAGCTTGCCAGTAGCTTCTCATCGGTTGGTGGTTCTTTCTGGGGTTTTCCCGGGTTCTTCCTCCACCATTTATACTGGCCACCATGTATAGCCTATCTTGTGCTGAAAAATGGCGTTAAACCCTATAACAACAACAACCGTCCGTAACAGCAAAATGTAGTCATTTCAACTGGTGAGTTGTTTATTTATGGTTTATCCTTTGTGGATACTTCGACCATGATGAGGATGACCAATGTGTTATTATTATTATTATTATTATTATTGTTATTATTATTACATGTGTTTCCAGTGTGTACAACTCATTTATCTGAATATTTGCTCATTGTCCATGAGGTCCTTTGGGAAAGTATTTAAAAAAAGGTTAAAGAAGTGATGTATTAATTTGTTGGTTGATATCACATAGATATTTGACTTCAAAGTTAAATAATGTATATACATAATATCATGTTTATAACTGATTTAAAGGTATATGTGTAAGAACAATGGAGCAACTGACAGAACATTTAGTGTGAGATATTGTATGCTTAGGTAGTTGAAACCTCTTACCTTGAACACAAGGATTGTAAATTTGCTTTTAGTTAAGTGGTATCTGAACCAGTCAGTAGATTCAGTACATGTAAACGACTTGTTCAGTGCATTAGTTCTTGATTTTGGTAGTTTTAAACAGTTTGGATGTTGGTCTTATAGCTTACATAGAGGTAATATAGGATTGCTGGTTTGGACAAGAATATCTCACAAGAAGGTGTTCAATAATGAAGGTTTTCATGTACCAACAAATATTTGTCATTGATAACAGAGCTGTCAAATGTCATTACTTTTGGTCTTTTTTGGGACTGACATCCCATCAACACTGCCCCATCCCAGCAAATTGCATTGAAAAGTATGAACTCATTCATCTGAATTTAATTAAATGGCGTTTTCAGGGTCTTGGGATTAGACAAAGAATCAAATGCATCTAGGTTTCTTCAAACTCAGGATGACTATTAATGTTCCTTTATTGCTGAAGACAGACTATACATAAGAAGGGCAAAATCATGTTACCTGTTAACTTGAATACAGGCACCAAAAATAATTCTCTGAAAAGTGATTTCTTCACAATAAAAATCACATGACATGTGACCAATTTATTTTGATTGAATTTGAAAGTGTTGATTACAGGCCTTCATCTTTGTCATATATGCCAGGTATGTTGGATGGGACCTACTTTTTGACTGACTATAATATGCTAGTCAGACACTAGGAGTTTTGCTGAACAGTAAGAAACACGTATTCAAACTTGACAAATAATTGTTTTAACTGAAACCCATGAATGGATATTAACCTCATCTTGTATTTAAAATTCTCATTGCAAAATATATGAAATGGGCTTTGAGGCATTTGTAAACAGCATGTTGTAACCTCTTCCAGTGCCTGCATTAGTCTGATAAAACAGACCCCCAGATCTGTATTGAGACTGAGGACTGATTACAGTAAAACCTGTCTTGAAAGACCACTGCCATGTGAGACCACCTGTTGTGAGAGACCACACTCAGTGCACAAATTGATTGAAATATAGCATTATGACCTGTTATCAGAGACCACCTGTCTTGAGGGATGGTATTTTTTTGGCAATAGAGGTGGTCTTTCAAGACAGGTTCTACTGTATTGCTATATCACCTATTTGTAAAATCGAGGAATGGTTTGCAGACAGATATGTCCACAATGAATCGGTATACATTTTAGACACTTACCAGTACTTCTCGCATCTCTTGAGTAACCGTACGTTGAAGGGTACTTTTGGCATACATACAGATTATTTCCAGCTCAGATCTAATGTTTGACATCTTGTAAGTCCATGTGTAATAACGCAGCCATATATCATGGCCATTTTGAGTTTCGTGGCTACGTATGGCTATTACCAGATACTGGTGTGTCAAAACTGTACAATGTATTCCGGATAGATTTGTATGCAATGCAGCAAAATTGCACATTTTAATGAACAGGTGACATCAGACATACAAATATTCCGATAGTCAATAGTATCAACACATACAGTGTGACCTCGCTATAGCGCGCTCCATTATAACACGAATTCGGATATAACACGGTCGTGGTGTGGCTCCCAAAATTTCATATACATGTATTTTTCTCGTACACAAAAAAAATTTCTTTCTTAAAAGTACGAAAATAACAAAAAACGTTTATTATCATTTTAGGGAAGAGATCGCGTACGAATAATATAAGACGATCGTGGCATGGCTCCTGAAATTTTATATGCATTTTTCTCGTACAAGAAAAAATAGTGTTTTCTTCTTAAAAGTATGAAAAATAACACGTAAAAAGTTTATTCAGAAATCGCGCAGGGCTTCGCCAATGTCGCAAATTGCAATTTTTTTTTCCTTATTGCCGGCAAAATATACCATCTGTCGATTATTTTTCTATTGGCGACATTGTTGGCTGTTTAAACTTGTATATACAATCATTGGTTTGGAGTGGAGAAATTCAGAGGCCCCATGAAAGGAAGCTGCAAAGTTGATATAAAATGCACTGAAATTTATCTATTGTTACATAAACAAATTCTTTGTTCATATTGACAAACCATCTTAACAGTGCATTGTTATATTATAATCCGTTTATGTTGACATCTAGCATGAGTACTGTATGTTTTGAGATATCCGCTTTTTTTTCTTCAAATTTACATATCTGGTAGCGGAGATCTCATAATCTATCTTTCGTCTGATTTTCGGCCGCTTGCTAGTAATTAATATATTTACATAGACTGACATGTAAGTAAAATTCGTCTTCTTTTCACTCAGAATTAAATCCTTCAGAACATTCACATTTTCTGTAGTAATCCCTGTCATCAGACCAGAACACCTGTGTCTCTCTCGTCGATTGTCCCTTTCTTTAAATTTCTGACGCATGTGTGGAAGGCAGCATCAGTCCACTACCACAAATGTTAAAGAAAAAAAAAAGAAAAAAAGAAAAAAGAAAAACAAGCTCTCACTTGACTATTCAGTAGACAGCGAGGAACAGTAACTACAATTGACCATACAACGGCCAATTCATTTAAAAAAATATGTACCCAGATAAAATAGTAGCTGAAATTTCAAAGAAAACATTACCTTTGAAGCACTGATTGTTATGAAAACGTACTCAGCAAATGGGAAAAAAAATCAGTCTCAATCATGCAATACAATTTTTTGATGTTGCCGCCACAATAAGAAA
>JAECUM010044221.1:0-18036 GCA_016617855.1 Megalonaias nervosa | reverse complement strand
TTTTGATGAGGTCACTTTCACTTCTAATTTGGATCAGTCAAAAGGTATTGATCATAGTGATCCTCTTTTGAATACTCATTCTCCTTTATCTGATCAGGGTGATAAACGACAATCACTTGTCGTCGAACAGGAGAAGATTCCTGAGATCTCCTGTTTGTTTCAGCGGGCCGTTAGTGAAAAAGAAGCAACTGAAGTACCTGTCTGTTACTTCATTAAAAATGGAGTTCTTTTGAGAAAATGGAGACCTCTCGAAGCACCTGCTAGTGACGAATGGTCAGTAAAATATCAGATTGTGGTTTCGAAACCTTACAGACAGGAAATACTTAGTTTGGCCCATGAAACTCCTATGGCTGGTCATTTAGGGATAAATAAAACATATCACAAGATCTTGACTCACTTCTATTGGCCAAAAATCAAAAGTGATGTGTGCAAGTTTTGTAGATCTTGTCATACTTGTCAAATTGTAGGAAAACCAAATCAAAAGATACCTAAAGCTCGTCTGCAACCAATTCCTGCATTTGATGAACCATTCAGTAGAATTATGGTAGATTGTGTTGATCCCTTACTAAAGACCAAGTCAGGTAACCAAAATTTGTTGACCATCAAGTGTGCATCAACAAGTTTTCCAGAGGTAATTCCTTTGAGGAATTTTGCTCAATTTGGCCTTCTCAAATTTGTTCAATCTGGTCAAAGGTCAGATTTTAAGACTGGAATGTTCCAGCTTGTTATACTTGAATTTGGCATGCAGCAGTTCAAGTCAAAAGTGAAACTATGGTTTCACCGAAGTATACTAGAGAGAATTTTTGAGTTCTGTAATAAAGTCCATTCTCTCTTGCTCATTCTGCAGAATTTTCTTCAAGTAAGATTTTATGGCCCTTACAAAGTAAAGAAGAAAATGAATGAGTTAAATTATAATAATTAGTACTCAAGTCTAAGTAAATTAATGGAGTACTACTATTTTCAAAGAAATAGCCAAGTAAATCATGCAATTAATTTAGTTGTACCTGTCCCACCAACTGAGGATTTGAATGAAGGAATTCAGTTGGATTCTACTAATCTTGGAACAACAAGTCTTCGGAATTCAGAAGTTATGGAAAATCTAGACCAGAAACTTTCTCATTTACAAAATCAAGAAAAAAGTGAACTTAAACAATTACTGTCTGAATATGAACACTTGTTTCCAGATGTGCCTACAAGGACTAACAAAATTTTTCACGACGTTGAAATAGTAGATTCAAAACCCATGAAACAACACCCATACAAGATGAATCCTTTTAAACAGGAATACATGAAAAGAGATTCAGTATTTACTGGAAAATGATTTTATAGAGCCCAGTGAGAGTGATTGGAGTTCACCATGCATTCTTGTTCTGAAACCAGATAAAACTTTCCGAATGTGTACGGATTATAGGAAGGTGAACAGTGTGACAAAACAGACTCATTTCCATTGCCAAGAATCGACGATTGTATCGACAAAATTGGAAATGCCAAATACGTCACTAAATTCAACCTTCTGAAGGGTTTTTGGCAAATTCCACTAACGGAAAGAGCAAAAGAAATTTCGGCATTTGTGACTCCAGATGGACTCTACCAGTATAAAGTAATGCCATTTAGGATGAAGGGTTCTCCAAGTACTTTCCAATGCCTTATGAATATGATTACTTCTGGTCTAGACAATTGTGATGCCTATATTGATGATGTCATCTACAACAACACCTGGAAAGAACATCTAGCCACGATTCGGAAGTTCTTCGACAGACTCACGAATGCAAATTTGACTATTAATTTATCTAAAAGCGAGTTCTGCCATACGTGTGTTACTTTTCTAGGACATATTGTGGGACATGGTCAAATTAAACCTATAGATGCTAAGGTCAAGGCTATTTCTGAATTTCCTGTGCCTGTCAGTAAAAAACAGCTGATGCGATTTTTGGGTATGGCTGGGTACTATCGCAAATTTTGTTCTAATTTTTCTGATATTGTCAAACCTCTGACAAACTTGTTGAGAAAGAAAAACAAGTTTCTTTGGACTGGAAAATGTCAAGAGGCTTTCGATAGATTAAAAGCCATACTTAAAAGTGCACCAGTTTTAACAGCTCCAGATTTCAGTCAACCATTCAAACTATCTGTGGATGCAAGTGATGTTGGGGTTGGAGCAGTTTTGCTTCAAGATGACAAAAATGATGTTGAACACCCAGTGTGTTACTTCTCTAAGAAATTAAATAAACACCAAAGAAACTACTCAACAATCGAGAAGGAATGCTTAGCTTAATACTGGCATTACAGCATTTTGAAGTTTATATCAGCTCAGCTCCTTCTCCGGTTGTTGTGTTTAGTGATCACAACCCCCTTACTTTCGTCAGCAGAATAAAAAATAAGAATCAAAGACTATTGAGATGGAGTTTATTTTTGCAAGAGTACAATCTTGACTTCAGGCACATTAGAGGAAAAGATAATTTAATTGCAGACGCACTTTCCCGTGTATAGAAATGTCATTTTCATATACACCTTTGTGTAGATTCATAAGAGTTCTTCTTATGTAAATGTTTTTTTTACCTCGTGTATAATTTACATCTGGTAAAAAAGAAAGCTTTATTACATAAATCTTTCTTTTTTTCTTTATGACGGAAAGTGTTACGACCCTGTAGTTAAATTACATATGTGTTAAATTTAAATTCTTCTAATTCTTTGTTTCATTTTTATTTTATTTTTACATCATTAAATGTAATTATTATTATTATGATGATTATGTTTGCATGGGTCTAAGAGTTTGTTAGAAACATCGTATTTATTTAAAACGTAAATGTGACTCGTGTAAGCACGATTTTTGTATGACGGGTTTTGCGTAGCAAGTAAACATTCAGCAGTAGGTATGTAAATGATTGGCTAATGCTTGTTCAGGTTTTCGTAATGTCCAGATGGATTGCGAAATCACACGTGTACTTCGTTCGTGTGTACATGTAATGACGCATTAGCTTGTTTCAAATGCTCAGTTACCTGTAAGAAATATTTAGTCATTGAGATAGTCGTAGTCATAGTCGTAGTCAGTCATAGCTGAGAGTCACATCATAACATCTTGTAGAGTTTCTAATACCTTAAGGAAAAGGTATTTCTGTGCTGGAAAGAGTTGTGCATTCGTACGAGGAACAACATGTGTGTTGTTAGTGGTGGTAGCTGTATTTCATCTACTTTCTAAATAATTATTTTCCCTGGAGAACAACACTACTGGCTTTGGACAAAGACATTTGATGAAATTATTTCTAAATCGGAACAGAACAATACAAATTGTGCTTTATAGTAAAAATTCTGGACATTTTGTGTTAGTCTTCGTCTGATGTCATCATCCGCCATCTTGGAACGGAACTGAGATTCAGACTGTATCAATTTAGAACTGTTTATTCACAGGACTTATGTGTTTTCACAAATTTAGAACAATTTTTTGGATCTTCTTCGTAAATCGCAAGTCTTGTTTCACATATTTACCTTTTCTCCATGTTTTCTAATTAATTTACAATGCTTGTTGTCTTCACTCTTTCTTTGTGTTACTTTGAACGAGCCGATACGTAACAATATATATCGTTCTTTTTCTTTATGAGGAGAGGTGTTATGTATATTTAATTCGTATTGTGTGTTGGCTTTTCTCCATTATTATCTGTTATGTATATCTATATTGTGCAACTGACCTTGGAGGTAAACATGTTTACTGATGCTGAGTTCAAGGTCTACCTTTATTTCAAAATTAAAAATGTTCTAGAAGCAAATTTTTTACAAATTTGATGGGAAAATGACACTCATCCTGGTTCTGTTATTGTGTCTTAGGTTTATGGAAAATCTAGACCAGAAACTTTCTCATTTACAAAATCAAGAAAAAAGTGAACTTAAACAATTATTGTCTGAATATGAACACTTGTTTCCAGATATACTTACAAGGACAAACAAAATTTTTCACGACGTTGAAATAGTAGAGTCGAAACCCATGAAACAACATTCATACAGGATGAATCCTTTTAAACAGGAATACATGAAAAAAGAGATTCAGTATTTACTGGAAAATGATTTTATAGAGCCCAGTAAGAGTGATTGGAGTTCACCGCGCATTCTTGTTCCGAAACCGGATAAAACTTTCCGAATGTGTACGGATTATAGGAAGGTGAACAGTGTGACAAAAACAGACTCATTTCCATTGCCAAGAATGGATGACTGTATCAACAAAATTGGAAATGCCAAATACGTCATTAAATTCGACCTTCTGAAGGGTTCTTGGCAAATTCCACCAACGGAAAGAGCAAAAGAAAGTTCGGCATTTGTGACTCCAGATGGACTCTACCAGTATAAAGTAATGCCATTTGGGATGAAGGGTTCTCCAAGTACTTTTCAATGCCTTATGAATATGATTACTTCTGGTCTAGACAATTGTGATGCCTATATTGATGATGTCATCATCTACAACAACACCTGGAAAGAACATCTAGCCACGATTCGGAAGTTCTTCGACAGACTCACGCATGCAAATCTGACTATTAACTTATCTAAAAGTGAATTCTGCCGTGCGTGTGTTACTTTTCTAGCACATATTGTGGGACATGGTCAAATTAAACCTATAGATGCTAAAATCAAGGCTATTTCTGAATTTCCTGTACCTGTCAGTAAAAAAACAGCTGATGCGGTTTTTGGGTATGGCTGGGTACTATTGCAAATTTTGTTCTAATTTTTCTGATATTGTTGAACCTCTGACAAACTTGTTGAGAAAGAAAAACAAGTTTCTTTGGACTGGAAAATGTTAAGAGGTTTTCAATAGATTAAAAGCCATACTTAAAAGTGCACCAGTTTTAACAGCTCCAGATTTCAGTCAACCATTCAAACTGTCTGTGGATGCAAGTGATGTTGGGGTTGGAGCAGTTTTGCTTCAAGATGACAAAAATGGTGTTGAACACCCAGTGTGTTACTTCTCTAAGAAATTAAATAAACACCAAAGAAACTGCTCAACAATCGAGAAGGAATGCTTAGCTTTAATACTGGCATTACAGCATTTTGAAGTTTATATCAGCTCAGCTCCTTCTCCGGTTGTTGTGTTTAGTGATCACAACCCCCTTACTTTCAAAAAAAAAAAAAAAAATAAGAATCAAAGACTATTGAGATGGAGTTTATTTTTGCAAGAGTACAATCTTGACATCAGGCACATTAGAGGAAAAGATAATTTAATTGCAGACGCACTTTCCCGTGTATAGAAATGTCATTTTCATATACACCTTTGTGTAGATTCATAAGAGTTCTTCTTATGTAAATGTTTTTTGTTACCTCATGTATAATTTACATCTGGTAAAAAAGAAAGCTTTGTTACATAAATCTGTCTTTTTTCTTTATGGGGGAAAGTGTTACGACTCTGTAGTTAAATTACATATGTGTTAAAATTTAAATTCTTCTAATTCTTTGTTTCATTTTTATTTTATTTTTACATCATTAAATGTAATTATTATTATGATGATTATGTTTGCATGGGTCTAATAGTTTGTTAGAAACATTGTATTTATTTAAAACGTAAATGTGTCTCGTGTAAGCACGATATTTGTATGACGGGTTTTGCGTAGCAAGTAAACATTCAGCAGTAGGTATGTAAATGATTGGCTAATGCTTGTTCAGGTTTTCATAATGTCCAGATGGATTGCGAAATCACACGTGTCTTCGTGCGTGTGTACATGTAATGACGCATTAGCTTGTTTTAAATGCTCAGTTACCTGTAAGAAATGTTTAGTCAGTCATAGAGTCGTGGTCATAGTCGTAGTCAGTTATACTTGAGAGTCACATCATAACATCTTACAGAGTTTCTAATACCTTAAGGAAGAGGTATTCCTGTGCTGGAAAGAGGTGTTTGTTCATTCGTACGTGTTAGGAACAACATGTGTGTTGTTAGTGGTGGTAGCTGTATTTCATCTACTTTCTAAATAATTATTTTCCCTGGAGAACAACACTACTGGCTTTGGACAAAGACATTTGATGAAATTATTTCTAAATCGGAACAGAACAATACAAATTGTGCTTTACAGTGAAAATTCTGGACATTCTGTGTTAGCCTTCGTCTGACGTCATCATCCGCCATCTTGGAACGGAACTGAGATTCAGACTGTATCAATTTAGAACTGTTTATTCACAGGACTTATGTGTTTTCACAAATTTAGAACAATTTTTTGAATCTTCTTCGTAAATCGTAAGTCTTGTTTCACATATTTACCTTTTCTCCATGTTTTCTAGGGAAATAAATTAATTTTGTCAAAATTTACAATGCTTGTTGTCTTCACTCTTTCTTTGTGTTACTTTGAATGAGCCGATACGTAACAATATATATCGTTCTTTTTCTTTATGAGGAGAGGTGTTATGTATATTTAATTCGTATTGTGTGTTGGCTTTTCTCCATTATTATCTGTTATGTGTATCTATATTGTGCAACTGACCTTGGAGGTAAACATGTTTACTGATGCTGAGTTCAAGGTCTACCTTTATTTCAAAATTAAAAATGTTCTAGAAGCAAATTTTTTACAAATTTGATGGGAAAATGACACTCATCCTGGTTCTGTTATTGTGTCTTAGGTTTATACATAAATGTTGTTTACATAAGAATTACTCATTGCATATCTTAACATTAGTCTTAGTGTAATGAAGTTGTGTTCAGTTGATAATAATAATAATAATAATAATATGGACTTAGTACAGTGCCTAATCTTTAGAAGCTTTAAGTGCTTTACAATATTAGATAATGCATAAAAAGATATATGATGAGAAGATTACAAAAACAAACACCATGAAATTATGAAATAAAATCATGCTGAAAACATTTCATGTAGTAAACATTATTAAGTCTTTAAGTATGTTCTTTTAGTCAAAACAGGTGAGTTTTATGAACATTCTTGAATGAGATCACAGTGTTTTTGTGTCTAAGATCAACGGGCAATTGCTTTCACATAGCTGGACCCTTGTACACAAAAGAGTTTTGTCCATATGACTTTGTTTTAAGAGTGGGAATAATGAGAATACTAGTGTCAGAAGAGGAGCATAAGTTTCTAGATGGGGTATACACATGGGTGAGGTCACATAGGTATATTGAACTGGAGCCAGTCCACAAAATATAGCATAGTGATCAGATTTTGTGTTTGATTCTGTACTGAAGGTGTAGCTAATGAAGGTTACAGAGCAGTGGGGTGGTGTGTTCACTTCTTCGTACTCTAAGGATGATCTGAGCGGCCTTGTTTTGAACTTTTTGAAGTTTCTGTAGTAGATATTGAGATGAACCAGATAGAAGTGAATTACAATAGTCCAGTCTTTAAAGTACTAAGGAACACACAAGTATTTTAGTGGCATCAACCAAACTAAGACTGAAAATGGAGCTGATGTGTCACAGCTCCAGATATGCAGCCTTGCATATGTTCATTACATGTTGGTGTAATGAGAGAGTACTGTCAAGAATGACACCTCGGTTTCATACTATGTGAATTTAATGTTGGTATTGCCGACTGTGTAAATTTAATGTTGGTATTGCTAATGCTTATTGTTTGAGGTAAAGGATGTGAATGATAAAGTCTTTGTGTTGTGATCAGGATGAGTTCAGTTGTATCATCATTCACTTACAGCTTGTTACATGTCATCTACAACTTCACATAGAAAATACACCACTCTATGCCTTGGATGGTAGTCTCAACTTCATTTGGGCAGTTAGATTTGTATTTTTAAGTGTCATCAGCATACAATTGGTGAGACACTAGATTTTGATCTAGGACACTTGAGAGCAGCTGAGTGTATACAATGAGGAGAAGAGGGCAAAGAATAGAGCCTTGTGGAACACCAAAACATAGATCAACTGGGCTGGAATGTTATCCCATTTACGGAAACAGTTTGTGTCCTGTTGACTAAGTAGGACTTGAGCCATAGTAAGGCTGTATCATGAATACCAAATGCTGGGGATGGTGAAGTAGTATATCATGGTCTATTGTGTTAAATGCTCTAGACAAGTCAAGGAGGGTGAGGACTGTAATCTTTCCACTATCTAAAACAGAGAGAAGGTTGTTAATTACTCTCAGAAGGGCAGTTTAAGTACTATGGCAAGGGCAATATGCAGACTGTATATTGCTAAAAAGTCTATTTGAACTCAGATGAGATACAAGTTGGGATAGAACAATGTTTCTAAGATTTATGACATGAATGAGGTTAGAAACGGTGATACTCTTTAAATCATTATGGTCAAGCAATGGTTTCTTCAACAGTGGCAGTTTTGAAAAATGACGTAAATTTCTTGGATGAGAGAGGAGTATTGACAACACTGGTTAGTGAAGGCAATATTAAATCTAAAAGATTTAATTTGTTGAGAGGATTACATTTATTTCAATTATTCACTGGAATTACAAAGTGCTCTTTGGCACTAGGACTAAATAACTATCTTGGAATCAGTGTGAATTCATTCATGGATATTTTAGATTATATCACTGTGTACATCTACACATTCCAGGCTATTGGTAAATCAGTATATTCAATATCAGAATTCATTCAAAACACCACTGGAATTCATTCAGAATACTTTAGATGATGGGACTTGTGATAGAACTTTAAGGATTAATTGGGATTTAATTCACAATACTGTAAGTTATTTTTATATTTTCAATTTGTATTCTAGGGAAAACAATTATTTGTTGAATTTAAAAAATTTGTTGGTTTTCACTCTTTTCTGTTATTCAATTTAAGACCATAGAGTCAAGATTATATATATATATAATATTAATGACATATGTTTAAAATTCCAATTTCAAATGTTGTATCAAAAATGCTTGTCCTTAAAGTTCCATTTTCCTGGTCGAGATTTTAGATTGTATCTGTTGAATTAAACAGTAGTAGTTGAAAGTTATATTTTTTATGTCGAGTTTTTAGATTGTATCGTTTGAATTACATGGTGGTTGTTGAAATTTCAATGTCATATATCGAGAATTCCTAATTTACGTATTGGTTCAAAGAGTTAATGTTGAAAGTTCCATTTCACATGCTGTGTATTTATATTTCATCTATTGAATTACACAGCGCTGGTTGAAAATTTGATGTCCAATGTCGAGTTTTTAGATTGTATCTTCTGAATTCCATGGCAGTTGTTGAAATTTTAATGTCATATGTCGAGAGTTTCAATTTAACATGTTGAATTGTATTGATTGTGCTGAAAATTCCATTTCGAATGTTGAGTTTTTAGATTGTATCTGTTGAATTACACAGCGGTGGTTGGGCATTTTATTGTGCTTGTCAGAATTGTTATTTTTATATGGTGAAATGATGTGTTGGTGTTAAAAGTAACATTACACAATGTCTACTTTAACACTTCAACATAATATCGAGTATTAAGATAAATCATTCGTTTATTCAATTATGAGGCACCATAACATTTCATGCATTTACAGTTTGAAAGTTAACATTCACAGCTCAAGAATTACTATCAATTTCTTTGCTAGAGGTCACTCTCATGAATGGACCATGTTATTTTTAAACAAGGAGGCTGCTTCTTGTTGCTGTGAAATTCAACAGATGAAATCTAAATACTTGCCATATGAAATGGAACTTTCATCACAAACAGTTACATACAATGTGTGAATTAGGGATTCTCGAAATATGATGTTGAAATTTCAACCACTGCTGTGTAATTCAAAATATACACTGTAAAACGTCCACATAGGAAATAGAACTTTAAACCACCACTGTATAATTCCACATATAAAATCTAAAATCTCAATCTGGAAAATGGACCTTTAAGGACATGCAATTTGATTCAACACGTGATATTAGATTTCTCGACATATGACATCGAAATTTCAACTGCAACTTTCTCACTGGACCAGCTTTTGTCCGCTACGGCGCCTCATAAACTGCGATATATAGCCTAACATGTGTTGAATAATGGCATTTAATAATGACAACAACAACTAGAAATATATACTTTTGAAGTCCTATTACCATTTTGTATTTATTGTGACTGTTGGTAATATATAGGTATCAACGGTATGATTTTTGTGCAAAAAAATCTATCCCTTGTCACCTTAAGTAAAGTTTATGCTAAAATATAGCAAAACCTGGGTACAAAAACCTATTGCAGATCACTGCTCTCTTTCTGAGTTATTTTCTTTATTTCCAAATAGCTTTTCATAATAAACATGCATTTTTTATATTAAAATTCATAAGAGCAAGGGACCACTGAATTATCAGAATGAAACAAGTATTAAACATATCAGACTTTTATTTCTTAAGTCTTACTTAAATTTAACCAATCAAATGCCCTAAGTCTAGACTTAACTTAGGACTTATGTTGGTTGAAACTCAGACCACGAGGCCCAAATTGGTCAAATACTGCTTATCAGAGATATATACCTGATCCCAGTATAATGTGCACAAGGTTAGTCAAACAGAACCCAGGTCACTTCAGTTAATATATGCAGATTTTGCTCACTGGTAATTTCATCTGAGTGTTTTTTGACAGAAACTCTCAAATTTGAGTTTTATGAAAATCTTTCCATAAATACTGAATATTGAACCTCAATAAGATCAACTGATCAAGCCCCATATTCTTAAGACTTTTCCCTCAAGAAACTCCAGCTCAAAATCAGATATTATTCCTAAAGAACATGCTAGTTTTGCCAATCCAAAATTAAGTATATCATTAAGGTTCAATCAGTTTAAATTTATCCTAAAAAAAAATTTACATAAGGTCTGAATTTGATAGCTCTGAGCTTGAGCTTGAGTTCTGTGGTCAAAAAGTTTAAAGAATAATGGGCCAGAGCTGATGTTCCCTTATTAATATTACCAGAGTTCATTGTTTAGCTACAGTTATTAAACTGATGTGATATCTTGTTGATGTAAACCAATATAGCAAGCTTAAAATAAAGTCTGTTTGCAAATAAAGGTCTCCAGCTATTGTACAAAAAAAAAAAAGATGGACAATGGATGATGCCAGAGAAGCAAAAAATGTATCTGTCCCTAATGCCAGCAATCTCATACCATGGTACAGATACCTGTGATGAAGAGTTTGTAAATTTGGAAATTTATACAGTGTTATAAATTAGATGGAGCTTAAATTTTTGTATTCTGTATAAAAATGTATATTTATGCTTGCTTATTGGTCAAGTCCAATAATGCACTGGCAGATCAGGGTCTACATTGCTGATTACTCCTGACAAACTGCATAGACCCAAATTTCTGCTGGTGTATTATGTGACTGCAGATCTCAGTCAGTATCATTTGTAGTTGGACCCAACTAATACCCAAGTATGTGTGTCTGTGTTGAGAAGGGGGGGCGTATGAGAATGTTGGCTAAGTTTACATTTGGCATATTGTTTTTATATTTGATAATCACTTTACACAGACTGTGTAAATGTTTTACTTTTTTGCAAAGTATATTGGGAGTTTCAATTATAGAATACCTTGTACTTTTAAGAAGAAAAAGATGTCAACACTCCAAAGACCCACAGCTTAAGTTAGTGGAACAAAAGTACAAAGGAAGACCAAAAGTGTAGCATTGAAATAAATAGAGTGCTGAGAAATGGAATGAGAATGTTTTTTTTTTACTTTCTAAAAAATTCTTACCTCATCTCGTTGTCTGTAGGCCCCAGGACCTGGTGGAGGCTTGCTGGTAACATAAGAGTTATCTTCTCTTGGAGTTCGGTCCAGAACTGGAATTCCATTCTCTTGCTGAGCTCGCACATACATGTGTTCCTGTTGTTGCTGCAAAGGTGATAATTGCTTATGTTCATAAAAATAATGATCTGAATAAATATTAACAAAATGAAATTTGAAAAACAATCAAACAATATTCTGCTGCTCTGAGGTAAATCATGTAGAATTATCATCTTGAAAATCTGTCTAGTCATCAGCATTTTATCCATCACAGTGTATGCAAACTACACTGTAACAATATCTTACCTCACTGACCAAGCTACTAATATTTGACTTAGAAGCTTACTCTACTTACTTTTATTAAAATTTTATAATTCAAGTGGGTTTCTCTTGTTGCAATCAATTGGACCTATTGCCAGCAGTGATAACCACGACTACTCATTAGCATATCACATAATATAAAATAAAAAATTTGTCTCATTTGACAATTACATCAATATTAACTAATATTAACACTAAGTTTATACTGAAAATTTTATATAAACATTGGTTAGAAAATGATTAAGTTACACTCCTTTGAATTTGTATATGTTATGTGATGCCAGTCAGCTTGGTGACAGATATTAGACCATAATATTCATCAAGCTATGGTGCCAGTCAGCTGGTTGACAGATATTAGACCATAATACCATAAAGCTATGGTGCCAGTCAGCTGGATGACAGATATTAGACCATAATACCATAAAGCTATGGTGCCAGTCAGCTGGTTGACAGATATTAGACCATAATATTCATCAAGCTATGGTGCCAGTCAGCTGGTTGACAGATATTAGACCATAATATTCATCAAGCTCTGGTGCCAGTCAGCTGGTTGACAGATATTAGACTATAATATTCATCAAGCTCTGGTGCCAGTCAGCTGGTTGACAGATATTAGACCATAATATTCATCAAGCTCTGGTGCCAGTCAGCTGGTTGACAGATATTAGACCATAATATTCATCAAGCTCTGGTGCCAGTCAGCTGGTTGACAGATATTAGACCATAATATTCATCAAGCTCTGGTGCCAGTCAGCTGGTTGACAGATATTAGACCATAATATTCATCAAGCTATGGTGCCAGTCAGCTGGTTGACAGATATTAGACCATAATATTCATCAAGCTCTGGTGCCAGTCAGCTGGTTGACAGATATTAGACCATAATATTCATCAAGCTATGGTTCCAGTCAGCTGGTTGACAGATATTAGACCATAATATTCATCAAGCTATGGTGCCAGTCAGCTGGTTGACAGATATTAGACGATAATATTCATCAAGCTATGGTGCCAGTCAGCTGGTTGACAGATATTAGACCATAATATTCATCAAGCTCTGGTGCCAGTCAGCTGGTTAACAGATATTAGACCATAATATTCATCAAGCTATGGTGCCAGTCAGCTGGTTGACATATATTAGACCATAATATTCATCAAGCTATGGTGCCAGTCAGCTGGTTGACAGATATCAGACCATAATATTCATCAAGCTCTGGTGCCAGTCAGCTGGATGACAGATATTAGACCATAATACCATAAAGCTATGGTGCCAATCAGCTTGGTGAAAGATATTAGACCATAATACCCATCAAGCTATGGTGCCAGTCAGTTTGGTGACAGATATTAGACCATAATACCCATCAAGCTATGGTGCCAGTCAGTTTGGTGACAGATATTAGACCATAATACCCATCAAGCTATGGTGCCAGTCAGTTTGGTGACAGATATTAGACCATAATACCCATCAAGCTATGGTGCCAGTCAGTTTGGTGACAGATATTAGACCATAATACCCATCAAGCTATGGTGCCAGTCAGTTTGGTGACAGATATTAGACCATAATACCCATCAAGCTAAGATGCCAGTCAGTTTGGTGACAGATATTTGACCATAATACCCATCAAGCTATGGTGCCAGTCAGCTTGGTGACAGATATTTGACCATAATACCCATCAAGCTATGGTGCCAGTCAGTTTGGTGACAGATATTAGACCATAATACCCATCAAGCTATGGTGCCAGTCAGTTTGGTGACAGATATTTGACCATAATACCCATCAAACCATGGTGCCAGTCAGTTTGGTGACAGATATTTGCCCATAATACCCATCAAGCTATAGTGCCAGTCTGTTTGGTGAAAGATATTAGACCATAATATTCATCAAGCTATGGTGCCAGTCAGTTTGGTGACAGATATTAGACCATAATACCCATCAAGCTATGGTGCCAGTCAGTTTGGTGAAAGATATTAGACCATAATATTCATCAAGCTATGGTGCCAGTCTGTTTGGTGACAGATATTAGACCATAACACCCATCAAGCCATGGTGCCAATCAACCAGGTAACAGATATTAGACCATAATACCCATCAAACCATGGTGCCAGTCAACTAGGTAACAGATATTAGACCATAATACCCATCAAACCATGGTGCCAGTCAACTAGGTAACAGATATTAGACCATAATACCCATCAAGCCATGGTGCCAATCAACTAGGTAACAGATATTAGACCATAACACCCATCAAGCCATGGTGCCAATCAACTAAGTAACAGATATTAGACCATAATACCCATCAAACCATGGTGCCAATCAACTAGGTAACAGATATTAGACCATAACACCCATCAAGCCATGGTGCCAGTCAACTAGGTAACAGATATTAGACCATAATACCCATCAAGCCATGGTGCCAATCAACTTAGTAACAGATATTAGACCATAATACCCATCAAACCATGGTGCCAATCAACTAAGTAACAGATATTAGACCATAATACCCATCAAGCCATGGTGCCAATCAACTAAGTAACAGATATTAGACCATAATACCCATCAAGCCATGGTGCCAATCAACTAAGTAACAGATATTAGACCATAATACCCATCAAGCCATGGTGCCAATCAACTTAGTAACAGATATTAGGCCATAATACCCATCAAGCCATGGTGCCAGTCAACCAGGTAACAGATATTAGACCATAATACCCATCAAACCATGGTGCCAATCAACTAGGTAACAGATATTAGACCATAATACCCATCACGTCATGGTGCCAATCAACTAGGTAACAGACATTAGACTATAATATTCATCAAGCTATGGTGCCAGTCAGTTTGATATCAGACATTATACCATAATACCATAATACCTATCAAGCTGGTGCCTGTCAGTTAGGCAATGGACATTAGACCATAATACTCATGATGGGTTCCACTGTACCTATGATACCATAATATCTTGTCCAGTGATAGTCAGAGGTAAATGAATACTGGCACATGTTTAAGTCTGACTGACATTCAGCAATAGATATTTTAAATCAAGCAAAAGAAGTCCTAAAATGGCAGGTCATTGTCAAAACTTGCATTAAAACTACTGTATACAGTTGCTTATAAGTCAAGTCCAATGGCAAACTGCATAGACCCAGATAAAAATTAGGTTAATGTTTTATATTAAAATAAGAAAATCCAATTTTTTTAAGAAAAAAATCAACAAAATTTTGATATCATAAAATAGATTTTTTTAAAATATCAAATATTCTATTTTTTGATACAAAAAGTACTGAATAAATAGTAAAATGGCACCCCAAGTTCTTGAAACTACAGAGTAAAATAACAAAATAGTAATTATAAAATTGCTTTGTTCATATATCAGCCATTCACATAAGTATCTTACAATCAAAATATATCCCTTATTTTCTCCATTGTGATAATGCAGAAAGTTGATATATTAGTTAATGTTATTTTTTTAAGTCTTTGGAACTTTCTCAAGAAATATCAGCAGTCACTTCTGTTATATTAATATACAACTGATTATACTATATCAATTACAAAATTATTAGTCTTTTTAACAACTCAGGAACATATTACAAAAACTCCACATATTACACCAAGAACTCTCTGCATTAATACCTAAAACTCGATGCATTAACAATGAAAACTCATGCATTAAGCTAAAACTCTATACATTAACACCAAATTCTCATGCAAAATCAATATATGGTTAAAACTAATGCATGCAATTTAAATTCCATTTGAAATGTTACTGAAACTGAAAAAGACAGTGTACATGTAAGTTGATTTCTTTACTTAATCCTTTCCAGCTCTAATCAAAACACATGTTCCTAATGTACATAATAAAAGTGTAAAGTCTAAGGATTTTATAATACAAAAGTTATATTTATATTTTTCAAGGTCACAACTTTCACATTAAAGATACAGTAATAATGTTAGTAACAAAATTACATATCATGTAAAGCAAACTCATTACTTCATAGAGGTAAAACTGATAAACTGCATTTGAGTTTTGCATGAGGGAATTTAAAAGAGATTATATTCCTTACAATTGCTTTATAATGTTAAAAAGCACTTAAATCTACTCAGGTCAAATTATACAGCACCATCTTACTATAATGCCCTTCATTATAACACATTCATGTTATAAAGTTACTATGGTCATAGATCCCTTTTCATTAGGTGTTGGCAAAAGGATAATCTTTATGTACTTCATTATAACATACCTCCCTGTAGGGCAGGATACACTATGGCTTCTACAGTGTTATAATGAGGGATTAATGTAGATAAAAATTTTATTCAAAGTTGAATTATGAATGCACCAGCAATGTATTTCATGTACCATATTCAAATCAATGTATGCAGCACTCCCTCACTATAAAGCCCCTCCTTATAATATGGTCTCTGTTATAAGACAATTTGGTTTGCTTGATTTTTAATGTCATTTTTAGAGGAAATGGGAGCTAAGTGCCCTTTCCAAGGATACACCCAGGCAGCCAACCTGGCCTGGCCTTAGCATGTATCAAAACTGTCATCCTTGGATTATGGGACCAATGCTGCACCAACTGAGCTGCCACATCTCACTATTAGTATGGTCATGGATCCCATTTCATTAAAAGGTAATGAAACTATATGTATCATGTACTTCATTATAACTCAGTCTCCCTATATGTCAGTATACACTATGGTTCCTAAGAACAGTGTTATAATGAGGGAGTACTGTATGAATCATATACTTTATTCTAAGACAGTCAAATATAAGCAGGATACACTATGGCTCCTGTGGACATTGTTATAATGAGAGAGTACTGTATGTATAATGTACTACATTACAAGGCAGTCTCTATAAAGCAGTATACTCTAAGACTCCTTAGGACAGTGTTATCATGAGAGAGTACTGTATGCATAAAGTGCTTCATTATACAGCAGTCACTTTAAGGGAATATACTATATAGCTCTTTGGGCAGTGTTATAATGAGGGTATACTGTATACATATGTACTTCATCATGAGGCAGTCACTATAAGGCAGCATTCACTATGGCTCCTGTAGACAGTGTTATAATGAAGGAGTACTGTATACATATGTACTTCATCATAAGGCAGTCACTACAAGGCAGTATTCATTATGGCTCCTGTAGACAGTGTTATAATGAGGGAGTACTGTACATATACTATACTTCATTATATGTCATTCATTATAAAAAAGTATACACTACGGCTCTTGTTGACAGAGTTATCATGAGGGAGTACTGTATCTATAATGTACATCATTATAAGGTAGTCTCATTATAAGGCAGAATACTCCATGGTTCCTATGGACAGTCCTATAATTAGGGAGTACTGCATCAAGTACTTTATTATAAGGCAATCTCACTATATGGCAGTATGCTGTATAGTTCCTAAGGACAGTGTTATAATAAGAGTATTATATGCACAATGTACTTCATTATAAAGTAGTGTCACTATCAGGCAGTATACTCTATGACTCCTTTGGACAGTGTTACAATGATGGAATACTGTATGTAGTCATTAGTTAATTTATCAGTCATTGGTATACTGTTTTCATTTGGATGTATACACATGATGAAGTACTGCATGTGAACTTATTCTGTTCACTTCAACAAAATTTTTCAAGCACCAGCACATCGTAAGATTTCATATCAATTAACAACTTTCTTAATCTTAGTTTTGGGGTATCATATAACTGAGCAAAGAATGTTATTAAATTTGTCTCAAATCAAGTCTTGAAGAAAAAGAGAAAATTTCCTTATATTTGCTAGGTTCATACTCCAAGCTAAAAGCACTCACTAAAACTATTCCAACATTGCTAAATTTTGACACTGCAAATTTCTTTATTTTGAGAAATTCATACAACATTACAATATTACTGTGCATTATAATATGCTAATCAGTCATTTCTGACAGAGAGAAATCTTAATATCTGCCAGGTAATGACTGGGAGAAAAATGCTTTAATTGTCTTTAGTACATATGTAGATATCCATTGGGTTGTAACTATACATTGGGATATAGGACCCTAGTAATGCTTGTTTTTCAATCATTATTTGACATCTTA
>JAECUM010044220.1:0-27137 GCA_016617855.1 Megalonaias nervosa | reverse complement strand
AGGGTACCACAAGGTCAGGTAGACAAACCCACTGTATGTACACCACAAGGTCAGGTACACAACCCACTGTATGTATACCACAAGGTCAGGTACACAAATCCACTGTACGTATACCACAAGGTCAGGTACACAACCCACTGTATGCATACCACAAGGTCAGGTACACAAACCTACTGTATGTATACCACAAGGTCAGGTATACACACCCACTGTATGTATACCACAAGGTCAGGTATATACACCCACTGTATGTATACCACAAGGTCAGGTGTACACACCCACTGTATGTATACCACAAGGTCAGGTACACAAACCCACTGTATGTATACCACACGGTCAGGTATAAACACCCACTGTATGTATACCACAAGGTCAGGTATACACACCCACTGTATGTATACCACAAGGTTAAGTACACAAACCCACTGTATGTATACCTCAGGGTCAGGTATACACACCCACTGTATTTATACCACAAGGTCAGGTACACAACCCACTGTACGTATACCACAAGGTCAGGTACACAAACCCACTGTATATATACCACAGGGTCAGTTATACACACCCACCGTATGTATACCACAGGGTCAGATACACAACCCACTGTATGTATACCACAAGGTCAGGTACACAAACCCACTGTATGTATATCACAAGGTCAGGTACACAAGCCCACTGTATGCATACCACAGGGTCAGGTATACACACCCACTGTATTTATACCACATGGTCAGGTACACAACCCACTGTATGTATACCACAGGGTCAGGTACACAACCCACTGTGTGTATATCATAAGGTCAGGTACACAAACCTACTGTATGGATACCACTGGGTCAGGTATACACACCCACTGTATGTATACCACAAGGTCAGGTACACAACCCACTGTATGTATACCACATGGTCAGGTACACAAATCCACTGTATGTATACCACAGGGTCAGGTATACACACCCACTGTATGTATACCACAAGGTTAGGTATACACACCCACTGTATGTATACCACAAGGTCAGGTACACAAACCACTGTATGTATACCACAAGGTCAGGTATACACACCCACTGTATGGATACCACAGGGTCAGGTGTACACACCCACTGTATGTATAGCAAGGTCAGGTATACACACCCACTGTATGTATACCACAAGGTCAGGTACACAAACCCACATTATGTGTACCACAAGGTCAGGTATACACATCCACTGTATGTATACCACAAGGTCAGGTACACAAACCTACTGTATGTACACCACAAGGTCAGGTACACAACCCACTGTATTTATACCACAAGGTCAGGTACACAAACCCACTGTATGTATACCACAGGGTCAGGTACACAACCCACTGTATGTATACCACAAGGTCAGGTATACACACCCACTGTATGTATACCACAAGGTCAGGTATACACACCCACTGTATGTATACCACAAGGTCAGGTACACAAACCCACTGTATGTATACCACAAGGTCAGGTACACAATCCACTGTATGTATACCACAAGGTCAGGTACACAAACCCACTGTATGGATACCACAAGGTCAGGTATACACACCCACTGTATGTATACCACAGGGTCAGGTATACACACCCACTGTATGTATACCACAAGGTCAGGTATACACACCCACTGTATGTATACCACAAGGTCAGGTACACAATCCACTGTATGTATACCACAAGGTCAGGTATACACACCCACTGTATGTATACCACAAGGTCAAGTATACACACCCACTATATGTATACCACAAGGTCAGGTGCAAAAACCCACTGTATGTATACCACAGGGTCAGGTATACACACCCACTGCATAAGTACTATAGAGTCAGGTACACAAACCTACTGCATATGTACCACAGTCAGATATACACACCCTCTGCATAAGTACTATAGAGTGAGGTACCTATTGCATGCGTCTCCAACTCTGATGTTGAATGTAAATTCCAACATCCAATATGCCTTGAAATAACATTTTTGGCTTTTCATGTAATTTTCCTTGTCTGGGGTATCAGTCGTTTATTATTTCATGTTTTGTTACTTAAAACTCTGCACATTCTTAACACTTTCATGTTGTCTTATTCGATGCCGTCTAGTGCACAGTCATGTGACTATGACAGTTTCATCTACCTGCTCATCAATGAGTGGTTGTGTCATTTATCATAAAAATATAGACATAGATCACATGCAAAGATATATACAATCAAATTTATGCCTCGCATAGGACTTCTCTAAGTGTAAATAACAAAAGCAAGTAAAAATCTAATTATTAACTCTTTCGCTTTATATGCATCGCATGCCGTTGATGAAGACCGCATCCCCTCCCGTTACTCATTGTATTGGTATATTTAAGACATGTCCGACCCATATGCTCTCATTTTATTGGTAGATTTAAGGCAATCCTGAACACTGTTACGTTGTATTGGTATATTTAAGGCATTCCTGAAAACTGTTACATTGCTTTCGTAAATTTAGGCATTCCTGAACACTGTTACATTGTATTGGTATATTTAAGGCATTCCTGAACACTGTTACATTGTATTGGTATATTTAAGGCATTCCTGAACACTGTTACATTGTATTGGTATATTTAAGGCACTTCTGAACACTGTTACATTGTATTGGTATATTTAACGCATTCCTGAGCACTGTTGCATTGTATCGGTATACTTAAGGCATTCCTGAACACTGCTACATTGTATTGGTCTATTTATACACTGCCTGACTGCTGTTACGCTATGTATTGGCCAATTTAAAGCATGCCTGACCATTGTTACGCATAGTATTGGTCTATTTAAGGCATATTTGACCACTGTCCAACCGATAATAATCAGAGTAATGCAAGGCCTTCAACTAAAATGACTAGAACTAGCTCCTTATTGGTTTCCGTTAACGCCATCTTTAACGACCATGATCAAAGAAATATCTTATATCGGGTAATTTGTCTATATAGAGATTTTGAGGACCTACCATAAAGTTAGATAAATTAAATATGATCATTTCGATGGACTGGGTTTTATATAAAGAAGTAAAATCGCAATACCTTTTCCAGTGTAATTTTTCCCCTCAGATTTCATCAATACCGTCAGTTCTTTTTACTGAAATTCAATGCAGATTGGAAATTGAAACTTTACAGATTTGAGTCACAGATTAAATCAATTCCGCTATGTAAGCTCCTAATCTTATTGTCTCTCATAAAACTATTGTAATCTGTACGGACAATAGCTTATTTAGAAACCACTGACAAGAAATGACTGGAAAAATATAAGCAAGTAACCTCCCACGTTTACAACAGATGATCGTAATGTGTTGCAAAGTCCGTGTTTGATTCAATTCCTATGTTTCCCAGTTTTGCATTAGAGACCAATGCTTTATGCAGAGTTACCGATGGTCAAATACAATGTGCAAGCGCCTAGACGAGCTGGAACTAAAAGGTTAAGTTCAACTTCAAATGGATGCTTTTTTGCTGATATGGAAGCTAGCATAGCGTCAGATATACTATTCGAACAATATTCATGCTCGAGTGATGACTTTTCGCATATATTGCATTGGCAAGTCTGAAAAATTGACATGTCAACCTGACCAAAAATATATATTTCCAAACAGCCACTTTACGATAATGACAGAGGCTAACTATTTATTCTAAAATAGTTTGCAGTCTGCGTTACTGTAAAGGTCACACAGGCTGACTGCAAATTTGGCTTTTCCTCGATTTAATGAACACAGTTTGATTTGACTCGTTGTCCTAAATCGCATCTATATAACGTAATAATGCATGCACAAATTGTAAAACTCGCTATTATCATGGATTTGTTCTACGTGATGGTAATCATTTAAAATTTTAGTTTCTGTTCCTTTAGTGACCAGACTGAAGCTTTAGTTTAAAAAATTTACCACAACTGTGTCACATGAACAGAATATTTATCACAACTGTCACATGAACAGAATATTTACCACAACTGTGTTACATGAACTGGATATTTACCACAGCTGTGTCATATGGATAGAATATTTGCCACAACTGTTTCACATGAATAGAATACTTACCACAACTGTGTCATATGGATATAATATTTGCCACAACTGCGTCACATGAATAGAATATTTACCACAACAGTGTCATATGGATAGAATACTTGCCACAACTGTGTCACATGAATAGAATATTTATCACATCTGTGTCGCATGGATAGAATATTTGCCACAACTGTGTCACATGAATAGAATATTTACGATTATCGTTGAGTATTATTTTAGTTTGCAATATTATTTGTTTCTCTTTTAATGAAAGCAATGATGGTATTTTAAAATTTTATGGATCACTTTGGTCTTTTTCATTGAAATCCACAACATCAATTACACATGACCACAAGATGCGAGTACAACTTCCATATAGATATGATGTTCTTAAATCCCACTTTTCTCGACTACAAGAACATATTCGAAGACTTGATGTTTGCTTTCTTAATTATTGTCAGCATGTTTTGGTTTGTAATTATTACTGTGGAGTTTTTTTGTAATCTTGTGGTTGTATATGGTTTTGAGTTATATATAGTCTGAATATACCTCCCCGTTTGTCTGTACCCCACTACCGATTTAAAAAACGTAGAACATAAATGAGACAAAAGATGCACAGAACTTAGTTCATTCATTGATTTATAATTTCAAACCTGATTATGATCATCGGGCTTTTACACCGTTATCGTCTGCGCGTTTCATACCAAACGAAGTTTTCAGTGTAATAGACGACCCTTCTCGCCGCTCATTTTCAATTTCTGAACAAGTTGACTTTTGGCGAAGGGGTTGATGCACGACTACACCTGAGTGTACATAGAAGGAAAATACTACGTCGTCTGCTTCCGATATTTACAATGTCGAATCAAGCAAAGGAAAAGAATGACAACTACAAATTTGCGTTTGGTTTGGATTTAACAAGCGGTGTGATTTCTATATACATGTGTACAAGGGATATAACTCTCAACTCTCAACTTTATGGTAATATACGGAATTATCCGATAGTTACTAAATGGGATGAACTTCCTGACTGTTGTCTGAGGAAAATAGACTCGCCCATAGTGTACTCAATATGGCGCCGTGTTAGTATGGAAACTCCATTCAGCATGAAAAGCGCAGACTATGCTAGTGTTAGGGTCACTCTGGTCACAGTAAAGTTAGAAATTATAAATCAATGAATGAAATTAATAAGTTTCTTTTGCATTTTTTAATCATATTAAAGATTTCTTATTGAAATCGGGGGTAGGTGGGGTGCAAACAAGCGGAGACTATATTGTAAAGCGGTGCAAACAAGCGGAGACTATATTGTAAAGCTCTTAGAGCTTCTGAAGATTAGGCGCTGTACTCAGTCCACATTATTATTTATTTATTTATTTATTTATTTATTATTATTATTGAGAGAGAGAGAGAGAGAGAGAGAGAGAGAGAGAGAGAGAGAGAGAGAGATGTCGATTGTTGTCAATTTCTTCACTATATTAAGGTTGGCAGCAGACGTGTACTGTTGGTAGCAGGTGCCTTCATGACCGTATTCGGTTGTCTTGGTAAATTTAGTGCCCTGGTGGTCAGTATGCCGGATCCTATCATCGGGGCATCATTTCTAGTGCTATTTGGTGAGTAGCTGAAATCAACAATACTTTATTGATTCTCTGAATGTACATATATATGAAGAGAGAGAGAGAGAGAGAGAGAGAGAGAGAGAGAGAGAGAGAGAGAGAGAGAGAGAGAGAGAGAGAGAGATTTGTAAACAAATTCAACAGTGTAACATTGCGAAGGTTGCTATTAAACTACAATCATATTTCATCTTACCTGAGGACTGCTCCGGTGGCCTAAGCGGTTAGAGCGTCCGCCTCGGATGCGGGAAGTCGCGGGTTCTAACCCCGCAGAGTCATACCAAAGACATTTTAAAAATGGTACTAGCAGCTGCCTCGCTAGGCTCTTAGCATTAAGAGGTTAGTATTAGGACTGATCGGCCTGGTGTCAGGATAATGTGACTGGGTGGGACATGATGCTACATGTATGCGGCATGATGCCCCAGTGCTAGACATCACTATAAACTGTCACACTGCAGACATCGTAGCGACATGACTGAAAAATTGCTAAAGCTACGTTAAAAAATCCAAATCTCTCTCTCACACACACACACACATACACACCCTCCCTTGGTATTTATCTTTTTCCGTATCATATTTATCCAATGAGGACATAATTATATGGTAATCATAATCTGTTACATTATTAATTAAACATACCATGTGTTTTAAATTAATTTCATTATAAGCAGGACCTCTATATTTAGCAATTCAGTTATCATGATCTCTTTGTTGTTGTTAATGGTATTGCAGTCTTCTGTGAATGTGTTTCCTTTTCACAAACAATGACAATGCTGTTTGAATTAAAATGTTTAATCATCTTTTGTAACAGTGATTCCATCAACGTTCACTGATCTTGTCTCTTTATAGAACTAACACTGTAAAGTATAAGTACGTCATCAATGTGTACTGCCTTAATATATATGCAATTTAAATCACATTAATTATAAGCAGCACTACTATATAGATGTGTGTGTGTGTGTGTATGTGTGATTTAGATTTTTAACGAGCTTTAACAATTTTTCAGTCATATCGCTACGATGTCTGCAATGTGACAGTTTGTAGTGATGATTAGTTCTGGGGCATCACGCCGCAGACATGTAGCATGATGTCCCACCCAGTCACATTATCCTGACACCAGGCCACCCAGTCCTAACACTAACCTCTTAATGCTGAGCGCCAAGCGAGGTAGCTGTTAGTACCATTTTGAAAGTCTTTGGTATGACTCGGCCGGGGTTAGAACTCGCGACCTCCCGCATCCGAGGCGGACGCTCTACCACTAGGCCACCGGAGCGGTCACCTCTGTAGAGATGAAATTTCTATTGGAATATGTTTGGCTTTAGTTATAGCCCGGAAATGATTTGTACGTACCCAAAAGTCTACCATTGCTTTCATAGTGACAATAAATTACATAAGCAACTATTAACATGGTGGTAGTTTCAAAATTTTATTATGAAACCATATTTTAGGTATCAGTTGAATATCTTATGTCATTACACAGACTGGACATTTAATGTTAATTGCTCTTAGGAATAATGTATGCACTTTTACCGAAAGGAAAATCTTTTGAACCTATGTAAATGTTTATCCTCGTTATATACACGTTGATTATTATTGACCTATTGGTTTTTAATTGTACTCATGTGTGTTGTCTGTAACTTCTACAGATAATTTTAAGTTGAAGTTTTTTTCTATAATGAATGTACCATCAGTATCACTGAGTCTTTTTTTAAAAGTCATCAGTGATTCTTGTTATCTTTGTCCCTTCATAATTGTTAAATAAATAGAGGTAAAATGTTAAATCTATTTTCTTCAACATTATTCATTATATTTTCCAAAACCTATCAAATCTGTATACAAATATCAGAACATAGAATAAAAAAAGAACGCAGCGTGTTTTGGTTATTGGTCATGATTTGAAAGATATTGATATTAACAATAACAACAAGTATTTTAAGACTGATGATTGATTGTTTAAATTTCTTCATATTAAATATTGAACTACTTATCTATTATGGTGATCGACTTTACTTTGTTTTAGGTGGTTCTTTAAAGTTGTATCACTTTTGTGTCTTCTCTCTGACCTTGAGGATTTCCCACTTATTTAAGCTGTGCAATGTTTTCATAGGGTTCTCAGCTGTTACACGAATCATCGCCCATTTTAATTTCACCATCATATTTTTTTACCATTTGGGATTTTAGTCCTTAAAATCTCATTAACTTTGTACATTGCCACAAACTCCCCCAGCTTTGTTGGGGGTGGGTTGTAGTGGATTTTGGTTATCGTTATCTAGAGGGTGATCACCGACGGTGTAATTGCCCGGATCGAGTAAATGTCAATATAAAGTGTGAAACTTATAGGTGGAACAGATAGAGATCTGAGCAGACATATAAAACAGAATGACACGAGCCCCCGTACATGTAAAGACAATAAATTTAATAAAAAATCATAAACAATTGTGATAATACATTACATTAGGAAGATACACTTCTTTTTGAAACAAATCATTCAACGAATTTCAAACACAAATATGCTTATACAAATAGCCGATCTGTTTTAAGTGATAGAATTAGTTCATCATCGAATCGAGTGAAAGATCGAAGTTAATGCCTTGTACAGATTCATAACCTGATTGTTCTGGTTCAGTCCGAATTCACTGCGACTGTTCTTTAACTTCCCTGTGCCTGTACGTCTCGGTCCTTTCCACTTTTCACTTCTCCAACTCTCTAGTGTCTCGCCGCTTTCGGCCCTCGGACTTTGTGTGGTTAGGTGGTTATGTAAGTACGTGATGCGTAGATACATCAACAGGTAGATTCGTGTATACGTCACGTGGATACGTCGGTGAATACGTCACGTGGATACGTCAGTGTATATCTTTATGCTCTTAAGAAACTCTTTAGATATGTACAGTTCCGCCTTTTATGTTACATACCGGTGAGTTTCTGTTACATACCGGCGAGTTTCTGTTACATACCGGTGAGTTTCATTTACCACGTTATCATTAACCTTGAAATGCCATGTTTCAATAATTCTGCTTGTACAGGCCGTCCTTGAGCTTCACTACAGGTAGAATTGTATTGAGATCATCTGCTATCACTTTTTTTCCAGTTAACTTTCATCTGTTATAGCTCTGTGCCCACACTGTATTCAAACATCATGTGCAGGCCCACAAGGTTATAACTTCTCCCCCGTGCAAGGCAATATTGTCATTATATTTCACCTGTATGCCTCAGTGCATTATTAGACTGTTTTCAATTTTGGGTCAACCTTTCTAAGGACAGGTGCAGAGCTAGTTTTATACATTTGCTCTATTTTGTCTTACAGATTAGAATTATTGGCAAAGCGCAAACAACACACACAGCAGATCGAAGACGTCACCAGTCTGCATGCTGACTTTTTCCTCAGTGTGGATCTTCCTGGGAACAAGGGAGATAATTCAACTTAACCTTTAGCTGCGAAGCACCGGACATTGACACGAATGGAAACAGCTCCACACCAAAGTCACCACTACATAACTCATCATTTTTTAAACTCCCTTTATCTTGCCTCCTCGGGGTCCGACTTGATTCCTGTTACGAAAAAGCAAGGGACAGAGCAAACAAACAGCCAAATTCCCTCTCATTCGACAGACATACGGACAGGTTACGAGGATCAAATATACCATAACCCGTGCCATCTGATGATCCTAACGATATCCTCCTCACACGGATGGCCTATTTTCGTTGCGACCGACCTAGGCCATTTACTAGGGATCACGAAGGACCAAACATCAATATTACGGGCTCATAGGGATCACGAAGGACCAAACATCAATATTACGGGCTCATAGGGATCACGAAGGACCAAACATCAATATTACGGGCTCAGTTAATAACAGCCTGGCTTCCAGTACGTCAAACCCGACTTTTGCAAACACGTGCAGGGACCAGTCTAACTTATACCACCTGGACACACTCATGCCTCAACAGATGTCGCTTCGCAATTTCTCTACACTCTGCCACAAGAAGAGCCTCTTACTCAGCGACTGTCTTGAAGTCACTGTTTGTAATTAGGGCATTCTACGAATTTAGTAAGCGACATACCTCGTCACTCTTCGTCAGCTAAGTCTCAAGCGTTACAGGGGGCCGTAGCCCTCACCCCACACAACCAAGATGATGTTGCTTGTTCTCCAGTACCGTCATCTAGAATTCACTACCCAATGACGCGGAAAGATTCATCCTTCCGAGACTCTATTGAGGAGCTTTGTCCTCCTCCTCCCACTCCATCAATAACATGCATCAGAACTGCAGCATCTGTTGATCTTACGACGAACGGAAGATTCTGACTTTAGTTGCTTTCGCAGTTTGGGAGAGTTACAGACGTTCTGACCCGCTTTCATCATCAGTTTGTAGGCGGTTCTACATTTGCCCCCCCCCCCCCTTTCATTTGGAATCTCAGCAGTTGACAGTGATATCGCCGCTTTGGGGATGACATAGCCACACTCCGTATGTATAGATCGAATGGCCTTTGTTGACACTTGGCAGTTATAGAGCAATATCGTTGTCGTGAATTCGTTGTTGGACTTAGTTCTCTCTAGATATCTTCCAACCGACGGAACATAGCTTTTCTTCTCCCACTCCGAATACCTCAGGGCATGGATAGGAGTCAGTCTCAAGAATGACCCGAGTACTGAGCAGTGCCGCTCAATACACGTTGGCCAATGCCGTAACGCAGCTGCCAGTCCAATATTGCCTTGCACGGGGGAGAAGTTATAACCTTGTGGGCCTGCACATGATGTTTGAATACAGTGTGGGCACAGAGCTATAACAGATGAAGGTTAACTGGAAAAAAGTGATAGCAGACGATCTCAATACAATTCTACCTGTAGTGAAGCTCAAGGACGGCCTGTACAAGCAGAATTATTGAAACATGGCATTCCAAGGTTAATGATAACGTGGTAAATGAAACTCACCGGCATGTAACAGGAACTCACCGGTATGTAACAGAAACTCACCGGTATGTAACAGAAAAGGCGGAACTATACATATCTAAAGAGTTTCTTAAGTGCATAAAGATATGCACTGACGTATCCACGTGACGTATTCACCGACGTATCCACGTGACGTATACACGAAATTGTAAATGATCTTAGCACACTGCTAACTAAGTGACTGCTCCCTTGTGCTCCGAAAATCAGCCTGAATTTGTCTACAGTACACTATCCTTAGCACCTATTAAAATAGGGAAAATGAATTTTGCTAGACTAGACAATACCAGCTTCTGAAAGTGCAATGAATGAATTACCAAATATATAAATGTAAAAAAAGTTATCGGCTCTTTTTTTTTTACAATTTACCTCTGAAGTTCAGGAAGTGAAAATGACCAAGTGGAGCTAGCACCTTTTTGAAAGGTGCACATCTGGTGTAAGGCCAAGCTGTATACTCTATAACGCATATTACACCCATCAATCATACACCAAAATAAAGGGAATTAAAGGTTCTTTGAACAATACCTAAGATATACAAGGTCCTTTTTAAATAGCCAGTATAACTATGCTCTTAAAATAAGTAACAGAAAAGAGCGAAAAGCAAAAAGCTTTGCAAAATTGAAAAAAATAATTTATTTCTCTAGAATACAAGGTGAAAATGAAGAAAGAATTTACGGTATTGCGAATTAAATCCAAAGATAATCGTAGAATTACCGAAACAAGTCTTAATAATATAGTTCTAAATAAACTTTAATGGAAATCCAAATTAAGTCCAACGCTGAAGGTGTTGATGTACCTGTGGCGGCCTGTATCGTGTTGTTGTGCTAACAATCTTTTGTTGAAACACAGTAATATAATTCCAGGACTGAATTCACTATAAGTCCCCATGAATGTCTCTGTCCAAGAATATTTTTTTTTTTTTTTGAACACTCTGTATTTCCAACGAAGATAAACACTGAATTAAATAATTTGAAGAAATAAATTCCAGCTGAAACGAACTTCTGGACACAACAATAATACAAAATTGATTCTGCTCGATCTTAAAGCACGAATGAATAATCTTTCCAGTAACAAGTTTATAGTCTTCCACTTGACCTCAGGTCACAATTACCATTTTCTAAATAAAAACCCATTACCTAATGAAAAATAATCTTCTAGAATGTTCTTAATATTTACAAAATGAAATGTTAGTTATTATTAGAAATTATATTCCTAAAATTATAATCTATAACCTGGACTAGGTCAGATACGCCAGATAAATTGTAGAGGAATTCCAATAACCTAGACCCAGACCCAAATAAACATGTTTAATTCTATTAATAATTACCTTGACATTAACCCATTACACATAGAGAATATTTTAGATATGTAGTTGTTTACAGAATTAAAATTTCATAAATTCAGGTCGAGTAGAAAATAAACTTGATTTTGGACAAGGCTGAGTCCAACATGCAATGTTACATTAGAATAGCATATATAATGAAATAAAAAAAAACACTAACAAATAAACAATGCAAATTAAATATACATAACAAATACTACTCTGAATCAAAATCCAAAGATTCACCAGGTCAGAAATACTGACTAAGTTAGCAATATGGCAGAGCAGAAAAACTAGTAACTATCCTTTTATTGCGACAAGGTTGGGTTAAAATTTTATGGTAATACTACAAGTGTGACATTGTATGAAATACTCCCAGTTCTTAGCGTGCGTGCGTGTGCGTGTGTGCATGTGTATGTGTGTGTGCAGTTTTTCTCTAAAATATAGAATATAATCTTTTTTTTCTAACAGCATAATATTTCTTGATTCTTTGGATTTTTCAGGAGTTCTTGCTGCAGTTGGCGTCTCTAATCTTCAATATGTGGATCTAAACTCTTCCCGGAATCTCTTGTGCTTTGGAATGTCTCTGTTCTTGGGACTGAGCTTTCCTGGATGGGTTGCCAAAAATGAAAATTTAATTAGAAGTGGTAAATTACAATCTATAGCTTCTCTACCTTTTCTCTTGTCAAGAAATAGTCTTCTAGATTGGAAATAAATGGAAATGGTCATGTGACATCACTCATTAGAATTTAGATTTACTCTACTGAAACATGTGGCTGCTATTTTAAGGCTACTCTTTCCTAACCGTCACAATGGAACTCGCCTACACACTATTATCTTCTACGTGATGCATATGTTCTGCAGACTATTTGGTTCCCGCTTCCGAAATTTGCTCACAGGCGAAGCCTTTTGAACAGTGAACCAGTCTAAAACTCCCAAAGGACATTTTCCCCTTGTAAAGATTAACAAGAATTTATTGGCTATTTCCACGAAAAAAACCTCGCCTTCATGTTTTGTGTGCGTGTGTGTTCTAATTTGAATGCAGAACAGATACACGTATCAGTAGTATCTTCTTTACTTAAAGGCTACTGAGAAACATATACATTTTTCAAAATGTATTAGCTTTGGAAAATCTATTAATTTAATATAGTATCATTTCTATACGTGGATAACGCTTTAGATTGCTTCATGAAATTTTAAAGGTCGATAGATAATGTCATATGAAATTACAATGGACAATGAATAATGTCTTATGAAATTACAAGCGACACTGGATAATATCCCATATAAAAAAAAAACTGCTCTGGAACGTTGGTAACATTAATTTTATATGCTGAAGTTTGTATTGGGTTCAGTACGCGAAGTAAATAAACCGAATGTACTACGCTGTTATTACATAACTAAAACCTTCTGGAATTACTGTGTTTCACATTTCTTAATCCATTCGTAAAGGTTACTAAACCACGGCTTTGCGACCTATTAAAATCGGGGCTTAAATATATCAAGTTTCATTACCATCACCCCCACCCCCACCCCGTGCAGTAGAATCTGTCAGACAAAGAAAATGAATTAGCAATATACGTTTTGCTTCACTGTGTGGTCATGACAAGCAAGGAACATCAGCTGAACGTCTTGCACAGTAAAGTTTCTAAAACTCGAGTTAACGTGTGTACGGGCACTTAGTTCATTGTTGCTGCTCTGTTCTTCTTGTAGGCTGCAGATGGTGTCGTTTCGGCTACTAGGTGAGTCAGTTCTTTACTTAGCACAAATATGCGTAACAGTGTATATTTGAATTACTGTTCCTCTTTATAGCTATTATTTGCATTTAGTTTATTCAGTATTAATCCAACGATAATCCCATCCACATGTTAAGAAGAAAACAAAACAATTGCAAGTATTTATTAAAGATATACTTGCTTAACATTAGGTCCAACCACTACGTTTTGACAGATGTATTAGAATGCCACCCCCACCCCCAGTTTTATCCTTTTGATAAGTAATGTATATTAAATATGCACTATCTTCTCTCAAAGGCAACGACGACATAGACCAAGTCATAACAGCGCTTCTGGGAAACAACATGTTCATGGGATGCTTTTCGGCCCTAATTCTCGATAACGTGATTCCAGGTATGAATTCTCGATAACGTGATTCAGTGTATGAAGTCTCCATATCGTGATTCCAGGTATGAATTAACGATAACATGATTCAGTGCATGAAGTCTCAATAGCGTGATTCCAGGTATGAATTCTCGATAACGTGATTCAGTGTATAAAGTCTCAATAGCGTGATTCCAGGTATGAATTAACGATAACGTGATTCAGTGTATGAAGTCTCAATAGCGTGATTCCAGGTATGAATTAACGATAACGTGATTCAGTGTATAAAGTCTCAATAGCGTGATTCCAGGTATGAATTAACGATAACGTGATTCCAGGTATGAATTCTCGATAACAAGATTCCAGTTATGAATTCTCGATAGCGTGATTCCAGGAATGAATTCTCGATAACATGATTCCAGGTATGAATTAGCGATAATGTGATTCCATGCATGAATTCTCGATAACGTGATTCCAGTTATGAATTCTCGATAACGTGATTCCATATATGAATTCTCGATAACGTGATTCCAGGTATGATATAAGTAGAATATCTTACACGAGTACTCATTTTAAAAAGATATTTATATAACAATTCAACAGTTTCGTTTGAAATGAACTTAAATGTGTTACGTATATGTAATTAAATTGCTTGTGTGTTAGTTTTAAAATTCTTTTTTACTTTATTTTTGTTTCATTACATTTTATCGTAATGATTATTTTCACGGGATTCGATATTTTTTTTTCCAGTAAATTCAGTTTGTTTAGAACTTAAAACGTATTACATTAGCACTATTTTTAGCTCACGTTGGTTCATAGAGTTTGTAAACATCGAGTGATAACGATTGGCTATTTCCAAGGGCATTTCGGCCCGTATGTTAGCTGGATTGTAAACAGCCTTTTATATATATATATTTTCAGCGTGAGAATTTGATTCTTAGATAGGATTATTCTTGCATACGTGATAAATGGCATTTTTTTTTTATTGCGATGTTCAAATTAGTAAATCACGTAGCCTATCACGTGAAGCACCATGTGATCTAAAATCGCGGCTTTAAACAGACGCTGTCTAGTAGATTTAGTCAGTCGTATGTCCACACCTTGAAGGTACAAGGTGTTTATATTGTTGAAGCCAGATTGTTTTTGAAGTTCATTTGTTTTTGAAATTTAATAATTTATTCTCTAGAAAACTAAACAAGTGCTTTATATTAATAAAAGTTCTGGGAGAAAGAAATTCAGTGGAAATTTATTCTGGAGTTTAACGGAAACATTATAAACTGTGATTCAATCGAGGATCTGTTATCACCAGTACAACGACCTAATCTGACGTCATCGTCTCCATATTGGAATTTCATTGAGATTCGAACCCGGATTCTATTAGAACTGTTTAGTGATAGGACTTGTATTTTTCAATCTTAGGATTATGTTTTGGATTATATTCACAAACCGTAAGTCCTATTTCCAATTTTTACATTGTTTTCTAGGGAAATAAATTATTTTGTTAAAATATACAAAGCTTGTTGGCTTCACTCTTTTCTCTTGTTATTTTTGTACGAGCCTACACGTAACAAATGTAAGATTATGTTTATCACAAAATCGCACAAGAGTGTAACGAACATATTTTTTGTATTCAATTCCCTGGACATTGTGCGTTTGCGATGTACGAGCCATGATGTTACCTGTGTCATAGGGTTTTATTACATATACGTGCATACATTATGGACAAAAATATTCAAATATTTTATTAACGTAAATAACAAAGTATTTGTGTAATTAATCAATCTGTCTCAAAAGCTCGACATAATGCAGTTAGGTCCTGAAATGTTTGCCAAAAACTCTTTGCCTAAAAAAATACCTTATAGTATGCAGATGTTGATGTAACTGTCGCCTTTCTGCAAGAGTATGTATGTATGTATATATGTATGTATGTATGTATGTATGTATGTATGTATGTATGTATGTATGTATGTATGTATGTATGTATGTTATTCTGGCATTTAAAATGTTTGTCAATACTGGTTGAACTGTCATCAGCAGCAGCACTGTCATCATCATCATCTTTTTGTAGCCGTGTTAGCTCATTTGGTAGAGCGTCGGACTAGTAATCCAAGAATCGCGGATTCGATACAGCTCAGGTCGGCTGCCTTGGGGTGTCCTTGGGAAAAACACTTATTTCCCATCTCCCAGATATAAGGGATAGGGGAATGTGTTGAACGTGCCGTTACATGCCAACCAGCCAACCATCTTCTCGTCATGCTCATTGGCCAGGCCTTCAGATTTAAAGTAATTGTCTCTTGACAATACGACCGTGAAATATGCCCATAATGGACATTTGTACGAGTTTCTTTTCCACGCCTGTACAAAGAAGACACATATTTTATTCTTTAGTGAGACATTTAAAGACATAATTTGTTATAATACTGTCTATAATATTCCATGATCTCCATGCGTCACGTATATGTAAATAAATCTTATTAGCATAAAAAAATATGTACATTAAAACGTGCCATTTTGTGTTGGTTGATAAATATACACGTATATGAACGATTTGTGAAAGAATAAACGTTAGGGTTCTTATTGTACCAGTTGTACCATTGGTTTGTGATAACTAATTGCTTGATATGTTATAGATAAAAGGTCCTTGCATAAAACCTAATAAGGTTGCTGGAAGAATTAGAATATTTTAACCAAAGCAAGTATGTTAAACGTACATACTTTTATATCTTTGTCAGGTACAGCGGAAGAGAGGGGCATTCTGTTATGGCGAAAGACGAGAACTGATGACACTGATTCGGACGAGAATTCTCATTTAAGCTTGAAAACATACGATTTTCCAATCGGAATGAGGTTCATACGGAAATGGAGATGGACCAAGTACGTCCCAGTTATGCCCACTTTTATTGAAGTCGAGAGGGAGACATGTTGCTTTAAGGAAGAAGACGAGGAAAATGACAATGCGATGATTGAATACCCAAATGACAATGCGATGATTGAATACCCAAAACGTTGCAAATCTGGAGATAGTAATACTGTCGTATCTGACGATATGTATGGCCGATCTGATGAACATATAGACAAGCCAACCTTACCCAGAGACTTTACAAGCCTGTAGACTTCTGTAGGGTCTAACGATAATATAACAAGAAACGTAAAGTTAATGTATGTGTTACAGACCTTGGTCCTCATATTAGATACATTACACTGTGGAACGTTTTTGAAGAGATAGCCTACCGGAACTCAAAATAAATGCTGTTTGAAGACCGGTGATCCTTTAATGCTGGTTTTTAATCATTTCAGTATTAAATATAGAATCCGATGATATGGTCCTCTGAAACAGAAGATTTTAGCACATGTTTCATTGCATTCGTTTTCACCCAATATTTTTCGATCTTCAGTTTATCTACTAATTTTAGTTGTTTTATAAGCGTGCTTTTGCTCTGAACTATTTTGCCTATGTTAATTGTAGGTATTTCATTCGCTTACTTTTTGAGAACTATTTTGGCGATGGTAATTTTAGGTGATTCATCTCCTTACTTTTGTTCTGAATTAGTTCGCAGATAGACTTCATTTTTCGATGCAGGGTATTTGAAATATTTCACAATTTTCTTCCAAGCAATGAATCACTCACGTCATGAAATACAAATTGTACACCTTGTTAAAGTATTGCATGTTTAGTGAATTTTAAAAAGTCAAGTCTGTGTGTGTGTGTGTGTGTGTGTTTCTTTTTTAAACATGTATCATTGTTTTCCTAAAACCTCTTGTGTTGTATATCCATGATATTAGAGACTTTACATTTTTATTCTTTTTCCGAGGATTAATTAAATATGTATTAGCGAAAGCACGGACATTATACAACGTTCACATGTTAATATTTACCTTACTGAAACGATCAATGTAAACTTCGTCATAACCAACAGTTCAATGGCCAATTATATCAACTAATTAATCAACCAATCAGCTCATCAGCTGAAAAGTGTACATTTTACTATGTAGTTTGCTATTTATAAGTATCACACACATACGTACTTGGGACATGTTTATGAATATAAGAAATATATAAATATATACATCGCAGTCTACTCATGTCTACTCATATTCTTAATCATATAAATTACAATGAAATGGATCTGAACCTTGTCATCATATACTGCATACAAATTGTCATCATATACTGGATACAGTATGCATGCTGCATACAATTTGCATACCGCATACAAATTGCCATCATATACTGTATACAATATGCATGCTGCATACAATTTGCATGCTGCATACAATTTGCATACCGCATACAAATTGCCATCATATACTGTATACAATATGCATGCTGTATACAATTTTCATACCGCATACAAATTGTAATCATATACTGTATACAATATGAATGCTGCATACAATTTGCATACCGCATACAAGTTGCCATCATATACTGTATACAAATTCGGCAATGAAGATACATTCGGCGCTGATAAAATAATATTGCGGTCGTTGTCTACAAAAGACGACAATTAGTAAAGTTAAATCTGACTCCACAAAGACAATCTGTAGAAATCCTGAACTTATCATCGAATGGATATACCTTAGCCAAAATATAACGAATGGCAGAAGTTCGAGTAACAATAATAAGACAGCATTGTTTCAGTACCTCGTATTAGCTGGTACAGGCGTTACGAAGATCTTTTGTTAATGTAGATTCCTTTGTGCCTGTGCCAGGTCTCTTTGATAGTGAAGATTACGTTGTGTCTATACCCAGTCGTCAGATCTCTTTGATCATGCAAAATTGCCTTGTGTCTATGCTTAATCATCAGATCTCTTTGATAATGCAGTTAGCTTTGTGTCTATGTTCAGTCGTCAGATCTTTCTAATGATGCAGATTACTTTGTGCCTATACCCAGTCGTCAGATCTTTCTGATAATGCAACTAGATTTGTGTCTATACCTAATCGCCATATGTCTTTGATAATGCAAATTACTTTGTGCCTATATCCAGTCGTCAGACGTCTTTAATAATGCAAACTTGCATTGTGTCTGTGCCAAGTCATCAGATCTCTTTGATCACGCAAATTGTGTTGTTTCTATGCCCAATCATCAGATCTTTCTGATAATGCAAACTGCTTTGTGTATGTGCACAATCGTTAGATCCCTTTCATAATGCAAATTGCTTTGTGTCCATGTCCAATCATCAGATTTTTTAAACTATATTTATGAGTAGCAGGCTAAATTCACAACGAAAAAAAAAAAAAAAAAAATAGGAAAAAAGACAGCGAAAACATGGTGGTTTTCTTTTTCAAAGATGGTCGCTAATCCATGGAAGATGACTTACGTTCTGGAAGACCGATGCCTCCGATTTGTGGCGTGAAGGTAGCTGCTGTGAATGGGGAAAAGTGATGAATGATACCCGATTCTGTTATCACGGTCATCAATTCCTCAGCTGTTTTTAATATATTGAAGAATCATTTGAAGCTCAGAAGTTTTGTGATAAATAGGCTCAGCATTTGTTGACGACTGTTTAAAATTGACTCAGGCTGAAATCGCCAAGTAGCTACTCGGCAGATATAAAAAAAGCGATCAGGGACGTTTGAATAAGATAGTCACATGTGATGAAACATGTATTTACATTTTCGAACCTGACTGAAGAGAACAAAATAAAGTTTGGATCGGACAAAGCGACGTATTCGGACTGTCAAGATAGTTTGATACACGTTTTATTTCGATGCAAAAGACGCGGTCGTTCAGGGAGCCGAACCTAGCACTCATAGTGTCAGTGGACATTTTTATGCCTCCAAAGCGTTACCAAAAGTCGTGAACCAACGGTTTGTGCATCGGTACCCAAGGTATCCATCTACTCCGTGACAACGCACCAGCACATAAATCCGCCATTGTAACAGACTTTTGGAGGAAGCACAACACCCAAACTTTGCCACATTCTCCTTACGGTAACGATTTAGCCCCAAGTCATTGTTGGCTGGAACCTGTTATCAAAGATTCACTGAGGGTTAGGTGACCGGAAAGTCGTCATGAGGTTGGAAGTAAATGTGTGAACAGACAATGAATGTAGAATAGTATTTAATAATCTCAACCATTAATTTGTGCTAGGTGATAAGCAAGAGTATGGAGTTAATCTAACACCTTCAGTCTGGAGAAGAGGATATAGTTGAACATGCTATATTATTGTACACTATTCTTGGCTAATTTGCGTTTAAATCAGGTTTTTGACACCTGTATACATACTGGTATACATGGGACGATGAAACTGGGTGAAGGAATAAATCCTGACTAGCATTGCACCCTCATTACAAAAGTAGAACACTGTGATTCATATTTCGCATATAACTAATTTTCTTTATAAATTTTACTTTTTCTCAGATCGCTTCAGTAGCTTAAGTGGTAGAGCGTCCACCTCAGAAGCGGAAGGTCGCGGGTTCGAACCCCGACCCAGTCATACCAAAGACTAATATAAATGGTACTAGCAGCTGCCTCTCTAGGTGCTCAGCATTAAGAGGGTAGTGTTAGGACTGGTTGGCCTGGTGTCAGGATAATGTGACTGGGTGGGACATCATGCTACATGTCTGCAGTATGATGTCCCAGTACTAGACATCACAATAAACTGCCACACTGCAGACATCGTAGCGATATGACTGAAATTTTTTTAAAGCTACGTTAGAAATCCAAATCTCACGCACATATACCTTTTCGCAGCCTCCTTCTGTGCAAGAATCATCAAGCTAGATAATTGTATGCATATATATTTGTGCCATACCTGTGCAATAAAAGGTCACTATGAACTATATCTCAAAATTGTCCTAGCTTAAGTTCCGATTTTGCATTTATCTCCTTTGCAACATGGGTAGTTTTGCATCCCTGATACACAGTTATACCTGGAATCATCCAACATTGTGAGAAGACGCGTTTCACACTCATCACATAAATAGGTCACTCTGACTCATATTTTAAGCTTCAATGACTTGGATTAAGTTGTGCTCTGTGCTTATTTCTCAAGTTCTGTTAGAATCATTAAAATGCATCTCTAATAGTGCCACACCACTACAACTGAAAGAGTCATTGTACCCTACATTTTACATTTTACTGGATTAAGATAGCACATGATGGGATAGTTTTCCACCATGCATACATACCTTAAAACATGAAACCTGATGAGTGGATCTGTCCAGATTATTACTAATCTTCATCACAAAAGTAGACCACTGTGTCCCATATTTCACGCTTCATCGACATGAATTGAATTTACCGTGTAACCGTTCCTGCTAGAATAATTTAACCTATTTTATATCTCCATTAGTATCATACCGTACGAAAAAAGTCATTGTGACCTACATTTCACATTTTACTGGTTTTAATTAGGTTTTGCGTTTAAATCACAACCAATTGGCTCTACCGCATGCTACATACATAAAATGCTATCTTGAATCAAGACACTTGATGAAGGCATGCATCTTAATAAACATCATTCCCTCTCAGAAGTAAGTCACTATAACCCATATTGTGCACTTCACTTACTTAATTTTTGCTATTATGTTCATTTCCCCATCACTGTTCATGATGGAAATTAATGACCTTACACTTTTATATTACTAATACATCCCTATTACAAAACATCATGACCTACATTTTATCGTACAAAACGTTGGTTAAGTCTTTTTGCGTTCACTATATGTGTATTTGCCAGGCAATATGCAAAATATTCCTCCAATAATTATAAAATTTTATGAGAGGATGCATCTTGCTAAGTAAATAACCCGAATTGCCTAAGGGTCTATCATAGTTCCTCTAGTAATATTGTCGCCGCGTAGTATATTTGCTGGACAAGTATCCTACATCTCCACACCCATCGTGCCTGGGTGCAACACGAACACGCACTTCCAAACAATTTTTTTTTTTTTTCTTCTCTAGTACAGCTGCCATACAATCGTAGAAAATATGTCATCGAGGAATATTCATGTCTCTGGAAACTGATTGCGCGCTTCCGGGTTTAAATAGAACTACATTAATTACACCCTCATTTTGTGAAGCAAATGGTTTTCATTTTTTAACAAGAACTTGTACACGGACGAGAGTTTTTGTTGACTACAATTCCGAGGCTTTCATTTGCTGCTCTCATTAATATTGGCTAGAGGTAATTGTGGGGAAAAGTCTATCGCCATGGACTTGCAGGTGAGCATGACATTATTTTGGTATGAAAACAAATCACTGGGTATTTTCACGCAGGACAGAGTCTGCGACCGTGCGTTTTCGCGTGTAAATGCTGTTAACATCAAGCTGGTCTCAAGGGTGGCTCCACACCTGATCGTCCCACTGGTTTCTTTATATCTTCAGCGCCCAATACCGTCCTAGCAAACAGACCAAGTTCTTCTTCTGTTCTCATCATCTCGGCTGTAGTTTCCGCGACTTGTGTTTCACTTGTTTTGCGGTTTCGCAGTGCAGACGTTGCTTTTTTCCCCAAGGCCCTGTGAAGTAGTTTTCTTCCCGTGCACTCTTCTACCTATCTTCATGTAGAGAGGTTCCAAATATTCGGCTTTACTGCGATCGTCAGCGGCCTCTGCAATCGCATGGCGGATGGTTTCATTATTATTATTATTATATATATATATATATATATATATATATATATATATATATATATATATATATATATATATATATATATATATATGTGTGTGTGTGTGTGTGTGTGTGTGTGTGTGTGTGTGTGTGTGTGTGAATTCGGTAACTCATTCCATCTGTGGCCGGCAGCACACTAAGTCCATGGAATGTTTGCAACAGAATGCCACCAATTGCTATCGTTATCTTGCAGTTGTGCCGGGATCACTTTAGGCAGGTGTGTGTATCGTTCTGTCACATAAATCACATCTGTGCTTCAACAATAGCGCTTTACAGTTTCGTATTTTGCATAGGATAATTTTTAAAGATAACGAATTTCCTCGGTTTTCCTCGCTGGTTATACTGGTATTTAGAAAATACCTTGTAGATCTTAGGTATTATTCAAAGAACCTTTAATTCCCTTTATTTTATTTTATTTTTTTTTTTTGTATAATGTGTGTAATTTTGTCACGAGTCTATGCTCTTGAAATAAGTAACAGAAAAGAGTGAAGACAACAAGACAACAAGACAACAAGCTTTGTCAAATTTAATAATTTATTTCCCTAGAATACAAAGTGAAAATTAGAAAAAAGAAATCACGGTTTTACGAATAAAACCAAAAATAATCCAAGAAATTAAAAATAGAAGTCCTAGTATTAAAAAGTACTAAAAGAATCTGAGTTCGAATCCCGATGAAATCCAAAATGGAAGGCGATGACGTTTGTTGAAACCTTCGAAGTGTAGACGTGTCAACAGTTTCTTGTTGAATCACAGAAAATATTATTCCAGTTTTGAATTCCGTATAAATTTCAATAAATGTCTTTATGCAAGAATTTTGTAGGAGCATTTATGTATTTCCAGGGAAAAGAATCACTTGAATTCAATAAAATAAAAATTCAACTCAAACTGGTCACAACATGATAACAACTTTACGTGTTAATTATTTGGAGTCCGAATGAAAAAACTCTATTAAAAGCAACAGTTATACGCTAATTAAGACGCAAAACAGATTCCCGGATGAGGTCAAAAGTTCATTGTTCTGGAAAAAATAGAAGTTTGTAACACCCGTCACGTAATCCAGGTATGACCTTGATTCAACTTAACAATTCTTAATATGAGAAAGATAAAAAAAATAAAAAAATTGTTTGCCAAAACTGTCACTGATTTTAGAGACAAGGTCAGAAACTAGATACAATATTTCTATTATTAGTTGCTTATCAATGAAATAAAAAAAAACAGGTCAAACAAAACTGAACTGAATTTCTGGACAATGTCAAATCCAGTAAACAAAGTTACATTACAATAACATATAATGGAATTAAAATATTTAAAACTAACAAAAATACCCACCAATGAAATTAAATATACATAACAATACGGCTAATACATCCTGGCCTTACCTTAAATGTGCACCTTTCAAAAAACTGCTAGCTCCGCTTGGTCATTTTCACTTCCTGGACTTCCGAGGTAAATTGTGAAAGAAAAACCGATAACTGTTTTTATATTTTATATATTTGGTAGTTCATTCATTGCACTTTCATAAGTATGTATAGTCTGGCAAAATTCATTTCATTATTTTAATAACTGTTAAAGATAATGTACTTTGGACTAATTCTGGCTGATTTTTTAGCACAAGGGAGCAGTAATTTTAGTTCGCTGTGTTCTTAGATCATGTACAATTTCCACACGTACAATATCCAAAGAAATTTCAACCACAGTACATGAAAGTAACATAAAGGTATACCGACATTCTCTCCACGGTGCATGTTGTAAATGTAATCAAACTTAACATACACCCTCCACTTTCTCAGAAGTTTATAATATCTGTAGAGCGCCTCTGCGCCTGCTTCGGAAAGATACTTTAAGAGGGTTGTCCTTACGGTCAAGCATCGTATTATTATACTCTGGGTCAAGTTCGTCATTCGCAGGGGCATCGTCGATTGTGGAAAATAACTCAATGGTGGACGACTATGACAGTTTATGGACCATAGTAAGGATTTTTGTTTTGTTTGGTAAATTAGTAACTCTAGGTTTCATACGCTGTGTGTGCTCCTCTATATGCACCAAAGATGTGAAGTTATCACGAACTTTGACATCATTGCACGGCATACGAAGAGCTCCTTCACAGATCCAGCAATGAGTGGCTGAGGAATATTCACTAATATCGTCGCGAGTCAAAACTAGATCTGTTGCTCAATCCATTATGCTGTATTCTCGAGCGATTTAATGAACACTTCAACTGAATCTTGGCCGCGATACAACATTGTCGACTCAGTTGTACTGTCGCATCTAATAACAGTGTAATAAAATCCATATGTGACTTGTTCAGCAACTTGAACCATTGACTCTTCTTGGTCGGCTTCCACGACAACGTTCAGGCATTCGAAGTCCGTGCAGATGACACACGGGATCTTCATCTTTCGTTGCACTGCGGTAAGTTTGAAAACATCCATGCCGGGTTCTGGCATGATCGTACGCTGCCTCTTCTGCAGTAAAAGTTGTGGTCTTCTAGTAGCCGTTGCGTAGTGAACATATGTATACAGCTTCGTCATGAGAACTTGTTCCCCTTGTACTTGCTGTGCTGGTAGACCATTCGAGGAAAATATTTTATCCATACATGGTGTCGCGCCTCTGGAACATGCAACAACCTAGGTCCGCTCCCGTGCACGTGTAGATAGTCGAATCGGCTGAAGGTCACTGTTCCAAGTAAGCACGTTAATAATGATGTCAGGGTTGAGTTTACTGTTGAGCTGTATTATCGTGTGCCTGCTGCATCCCGAACAAGATCACCTATTCGAAACATCAGTTGTCATTGTTTTACGTTTATCACTTCTCGCCGTTTGATTCCAGCTGGCTTTGGCATATAACTGGCTTCTGCGAAATGGCTTTTCCTTGTTAACAGCAACATGACCTTCCACGCATGCAGATAGAGTTCATCCCGAACCTTCTCGTGTGTAATCGTCTAACGTTCCAAGAATCAATGCAAAACTTTTGCTGACTTCATCAAAGATGGCATAGGTGTCGTTGCGCTTAAGATTGTGCAGGCACGAATGCGAACGTGTCAACATATGGTTTCAAGTCAGTCTTTGAAATGGCGAGAAACAGCATAGTAAAGTCTGCAATAAGGGAAATGTTTAGCATGGGCCCTCTGCCTGCGAACGGCAAAGTCATCGTTGATATGATTCCTTTCCGCACATTTGAGAAAAGCTTCCCGGCGTCGTTGCTTTGTTTGTATGTGCGTTAGATATATGCTCGATAATCTTATAAACCACCAAATCAGGGACATTGGCTCGTTGACGATCGTATGCACGAGCCTCATTGACGATAACAACAGCGATAAGGCGTGGCTTATGTTTATTAGCAACCACACATGCGATTTCGGCCCGCTTTGCCCGTGAAGGAATCTTGATTTGGTTTTTTGTGGGTTTAACGCCATTTTTTAGAACACGATGTGCTAAACTTGGCGACCAGTATAACTGTTGGAGGAAGAACCCGGGAAAACCCCGGTAAGAACCACCGACCCACGGGAAGCTACAGGCAGACTTTTTCACATGCCAACATTGGTCGAGACAGAAACTCGAACCCACGCGGACAGAGGTGAGACGGTAGTGATCAGTAAAGGTTTCCGCTTTCAGAACTAAAATCAACGCAAAATACTCAATTTCTTGCCTTAAGGTGTCTTATACAATGACAGAATTATGCAAGCATATTGTAGTATAAACCAGATAGCTGCTATAGACCATTCTTAATGAGATCCTCATGAATATTAATGTATCGCGAAAACGAGGCTAAGCTAGGCAGATCGAGAAAAAATATGGCGTCCTACTGTATATCGAGTAACGATCTGAGCTTGTTTGCCAGATATGTCTTTTGCATTCGTTGGGAATTTCATCACGGGTGTCTCCAGAAGTTTAGGGAAGTACAGATGACAAAAGGATTCAAGTTTTACAGTGAGGGATATGTCCATACTCTTAAACGTAAGTTGATTTACGTCCTATCTTGAGTGTCCTTTTTCTCTACAGCACACAAAATACAAGTTAACGATATGGAAAAGAAACTATTTAAAGCATGAGTTTTGTTTCTGATTAGGTATGGTTTAAATGTACAGCTATGATCAATCAATACTGTGGTCAGAACACACGGTCAGAATAAAACATTTACAAAATGTGCATAGTGACACAAACTGCCCTTTTAACCAACCATGCCCCCCCCCCCCCAGTAGAGACTTTGTGGTGTGCTTTAAATAGTTTTGGGTACATGTCGGTATGCTTGCATTTTAATTTGTATCAGAAATTCACAACCTGGTTGTTGTTATGGTGCTTGCTGCTTTTAGTGCCTGGGGGTGGGAGGGACTGGGATTTTTCCCTTTAAATGACATATTTTTTCTTTTCTGAATCATTTGTCAACTGGCAATATGGATATACGATTTTGTTCATATGAACACATTTGTTTTTGTTTCAATAACAGACTGGCAGTTATATATTTACCCACAAAGCAGCAGGATTATTTGTGCAAAGCTGTTTCAAAGCCATTCATATATAT